>BQNB010053569.1:0-39950 GCA_026074375.1 Tanacetum coccineum
GTCGCTAGTTAATCCTGTCACAATTAACCTAAACCTGCATAAAGCTCACATCGTTGATTATAATTTATCTAGGAAGCTATATCATTGGTTATATTGAATCCTAGCTCATAGAGGCTTTAACAACTTACTGCTTAACGGAAATTAATATACTAGTAGTCCACGCCCACTAAACTACCTATGGAAATAGGACGTTAGGTGTAGTCCTAAGTCACCGGCTTAGTCTACCTGTCCATTTAACCATATATTGAAACATGGCTTTCTATTGGTGATCCTAGTATTCTAGCTATATGAATAAGCATTATATGTTTCTATCCCGGACTCTTAGCCTACGCCCAAACAACACTGAAGTTGCAGCGCATTAAATATGTATGACTAGACCCAGTTGAATGATAGGTAAAACACATAACTAAGCACATAAACGGGTATGCAGTGATAAACATAATCAACATGCAACGAATAAGGAACATTCGATATAAAGACAAATCAAAACATTATATTATCATAAACATGGCTAATACCTAAAGGTATTAGCCGATAGTCATTGTAACAATACATGAAATCATAGATGAACGATTAAACATAATGCTAACCGAACGCGTATAGTGGAGTGTAAAGATTACCAAAGTTTTCCCATCGATTAGACCACTTTGCAGGGCCTTCTTGGCTTCTTAGATCTTTAAAAATCGGACTTGGTTGTTAAAAGCATGTCTACAACTGTGTTTAGGATTTTGTATTTATAGAGTCTGGAAATTGATCAATACGCCGTATCGGGTGATGTGGGATACGACGTATTTAGGGATTTCTTGGAGTAGAGACCACGGTTGATATCTTTCAGAATCTTCCAATGTTTGATCATTGATACAACGTATTGAATTTCTTGGATACGGTGTATTAGAAATCAATTCTTCGTCATTTCTTGTGAAGAGCAAGTGATAACATCAAATAGTTAATACTTTTTAGAATCAAATTCCCTATAAAAATGCTTGTGATTATGTTATAAATACCTGAAAATGTTACTTAATCGCGAGATTTGAGCAAGAGAATACTCGAGCATTTGAGCAAGAGACACGGGATTTGGAGGTGGAATTCAAGCAATTGAAGGCATTCAAGGCTTTTACGGCGTAACCTCCCCGCAGGAGTTATGCCGTAATCAAGAATAAAGAAGAAATGACTTAGCATTAGTTGTTATGGCATAACCTCACCATCACCTTTATGCCATAACATATAATTTGAAGAAAGATTGAGTATCTGAATCAGCATTACAGTGTAACCACGATGATACGGTTACACCGTAACATCAATTAAGCATGGAGAATGGAAAACCACATCAGTAATGTTATGGCGTAATGTGTTCATAACTGTTACGTCGTAACACCTTCGATACTTATAAATAGAGCCCTCACTCGGCTCATTCATTATCACTCACCTCCTCCACTCACAACACAGTATCAAGGGGTGAACCAAGCCTCCAAGACCCGAAGCATTCCACCATGTTAGGAATCGAGAAAAGACTTGGTCACTTTCAAAGGTGTAATAGTATAGCGCGTAGCATAATATTTAGAAACTTACCAAGCTAACTAGGTCAACATAAGTCATCCTTATGTTCACCGGCCATATGCATGATATATATACCCCCTCTCCATGCCTTTGAGAGGGTTGGTTGTTCATTTGGTTACTCATAATATTACATTTTCCTTTCATTCTCTCACTAAGTGCTACAACCCTACTTTCTCTCTCTAAACTTTCTTTCTTAATTAGTTGTTATGTGATTTGATACTTCTACAATTGGTATCAGTCGCCATGGGGTGATATCGTGAGCGTGCATGTATATCTTGGTTAGATCATTAGTTTTGGTTATTTAAAGGTTTTTGTGTGCTCTAAAATATCCCTTGGTTATTTAAAGGTTAACCATCAAAAGGCGGCTAAGGATATTTGGGATAGAGTTAATGTAACATCCCGCTACGATAAAAAGACCAAGAGTCACATTATGGTGTCATATCAGAACATATAAACGCAAGCAAAAGACTTTATTAAATAAAAATACTAAGTCATGTAACAAAATGACTTCCAAAAGTATTAAATTCCAAACAAAAGGGGTCTAAATGAAAAAAGAATCTTCAACACGAAAAAACGGAGTCTTAAAAATAATTCAAACAAAGAAGGAAATCATCAAGGGTTGTGGTTCCTTGTAAAAACTTGTTTTCTCCAGAACAGCTCCAAATCAGCTTCCGCTTTTACTGCCTGCAGGAAAAGAAAATGCGGCTGAGCTAACGTACGTGACAGATATTAATAATAAAATGGTAACCATGAATACTCAAAAGATAAATGGAAACGAATCATGAAACTGCTACGAAACAAATGATCATTCCGACATACGAATCAAAGAATAAGAATTAAAGAACAACGAAAGAATGCCACGAGCTCAGACAAATGTTTGTCTAAACATGTAATGAATAGACCTTAAAACAAAATACAATCATATATCCACATAATAAGTTGACACTGGATATTGCAACTCTGATTTACCAAATGTGATATGGGTTGGTGATAGCACACAACAAAAACCATTCCCTGAATCTGAACAGAACAGAAGTACCCAGGTGCGTCCATACGCTCTTGCAATACAAAGTTAGTATCCGATATACATGTTCCACAGAAAAAAAGAACTAAAAAAAAAAATAAAAAATAAAAAACAAACAAAAGAAAAAAAAAAGAAGAAAAATAACAATAAACAAGAATTGACGAGTATATTCAAAGGCGTATCATTCAAAAGGAGAACGTCTATAATCAGACACCGCCACAGTAGTGGTCATGCCATTGGTGCATCAATGAACTATGGTCATGGTACCTCCATGATTAGTTCAATAGCTCGGGCAAGTTTTAAGTCAAACTGAACAAGTTTCAATGATTTCACAACTTCGCTCTAGCGGTATCTTAAATATCATATTCAAACAAAGATTGTAAGAGAATCATGAAGTGCGAATATCTACAGGTCAGATACAGAATGATTCTATAGGAATATGTCAATCGAGTCATGAGTCGACGGATGCAACCAGACGTAATATCAAACGGAATCAAGTTAGCTAGACGCAAATGAGAATCAAGTCGTGAGGTGTCTCTTACTAAAAGGACGGAATTGTTGTACGCCTCTCTTATACAAATACGCAACGGAGAGAAAGATACACAAAGACAAGAGATTACTCCCTCTTCACAAATCTACAAGAATCCATGGTTACATATCTCATTAGATATTTGAGTTTTTTGTTCATTGCTAAATCTATTATGATTATAGCGCACTTAATGAATCTTAATTAGGGTGTTTCTGTAAATTTGTCAGAGAATCTGTAAACTTTTTATGGTTGGTTTCGAATTGTGTATGGCCCTATTAAACGACACCTAAAAATCTACCGAAAAATCAAGAGGTTCCCACAAGTGGTCTTGTATGTCATGAAATTTTGATTGATTTTTATTTTCCATGTATATAAATTACCCCTAATAACCCATCGTACCAAAACTGACCCAGAAAATGACCTGCTAGTACGTTTGAAAAGTTCACATGTATAAACCCTACTTAGACAACTCAAAAAATTCTGAAACAAATCGTAGATGTAGCTAATATCATGAAGATTTACCAGTTCAAATTTTAGAGGCTAACTCCATACTGTTTGAGAATTAAAAATCAAATACTACTAGTGAATTTTTCGGACTAAAAATTCCAGTGTCACACTTAATCTGATAAATGCTTAAAAATTGGACCTTCCCGACCTGTACCAATTGAATATGAGCTGACTTTCCAGAAAACTAGACTGTTTGAATTTAACTTTAGGTCAAGAATCATGTCAAAACTCATTTTTTATCACCAAGTTATACCCCGATCAACACGACCCAAAATTCTGGACAGAAACGTAAAGTCATATAAACCCTAATTCTTACCAATCCTCTTCATAAAAACATATCCTAGGGTTTCTAATCTTTTAGGTTTTCATTAAAACATCATTAATGATTATCTTGGGTTTCATAACATGATTTTAACAAGATTATTTCAGGTTCAATCATAAAGAATTTTACAAGATTATTACACATGTTTTCCTTTTACAATTCTATGATTTTATGTAAAAACTTATGTATGAATCATGGTGACACAAGGAATGAATTCAAAAGAACATGGAATACAGAGATCTATAATATGGAGAGGATTACAAAGGAATAAGAAACACTAAAGAATCAAGGAATCAACAATCTTACACCAACAGACACCAAGTAGGCTTGAAATAAACTCTACCCCAATAACAATTACTACACCACCTTTACTTTATAGACAAATTCTATGGATGAACAAAAGTTTTAGAGTAAAATTTTTGAGATAGAATGATAAGCCTTGAGGACAAGGCTCATTTAACGGGGGAAGACTATAACACCTCGTGTTTTAGGTCATTGTACAACATTATGTAATTCACAATTTATTTTTAGGGTTTTACGCGTTTGCTCTTAAATCGTAATCGTTAAGCTAAATCGCGTAAACTAAAAATGATCATTCAATGTAAACGGGCATTAAACGATTAAACGTTTATATCAAGCAAGTGTTAAAGGTTTATTATCAACTTTGTTCATCTTATTTTTATTGGTTACGTAAAATGCTTACGTTTCGCGATAAAGTACGTTTAGGCCTTCCCGGAAGCACGTTAACTTATCTACGCTTCATCAAATACCCAAAATTTGTACCCAATACTTAAAGTTTATTTAAAACTTCAAGTATTTATCACTTTATTCATATTCTTTATGAAGAAATTCAAATCAAACCCTACAAGGTGCAAGTTATACATTCTACTTAACCTTTACTACATTATACTTCAAATAATACAAGAATACATCAAACAAAGATCAAAGATATTATCTAGCTCATACACATACATATATAAACGTGTATATGTATGTAGGATAAGCCATGAGTCACCAAGAAGCTTCATAAAAGATCTTGCATGCAACTTGAACTCATGACTAGCCATTCTTATCCCTAATAAGCCCTATCTTGTTCTCATGTCTTCCAATCCTTGCCACCTTTCATATGATCAACTAGACATCAAAAATATCTCATATGATCACCAAGTAGTATATATATGCATGCATGTGTGAGCTAAGAACTCATACTCTTCACTTCTTTACAAGAAAATCACAAAAACACTCCCTTTGTCACTCTTACCAACCCACGGCTCAAAAACCTTAACTTACACAATCCATAGTTTGATTTTCTATCATTATACAAGCATACACACATCATATTTAAGGTATTCTAAGAAGGATCCAAGACTTGGTTAAGCATTTGCAAGCAAGGAAGCAAGAAAAGGAAATTAGGGTTTTATAAGGAAATTAGGGTTTTCAAGTGTGCTAGCTTTGGTTTTTAATCTAAACAAGGGTTTAGATTGTGTTTTCTATCATCATTGTTCATCATAAGGTCCTCTTCAAACCTTTATCTTTTCATTTTCATGATTATATGTGTTCATATGTTCTACTTAGTTAAATCACCATCTAAGATACTTTTGAATATGTAAAATGAATTTTTACTTATTATCAATGTTTTGTGAACTTATTTACATGTCATATGGATGCTAATATGATGATATAATGAAAGTATAACTCTTGCACACACTTGGTTAAGTATGAACATGTATATGAACAAATTAGGGTTTTTATGTTAACTTATGAGTTACAAGTGAAAATGGTGTAGTTAATCTTATTATCTTGGACACTCTTGAGAAAATCATGACCAAATGGACTTTATATATGTAAGACATAAGATATAAATGTTGTAAAGTAGTTGTAATAAGGTGTTGAAGCTAAAATATATTATGGGTGTTGAAGCTTAATGGTACAAAATATCAAGCTTAAAAACTCTTGCCGTAATCACAAAACTTCAAATGAGATCTGTGTTGGTTCGTAATTTGAATAACGCATATTTGGTGTTTTATAGGTTAGTATCTATCTCTGATGGATTCCAAAAAGATATGAAAACATCTGAATAAAACAGAGTAGTTAACGAAGATTTGTGGGTGTTTGTTCTGTTTTTATCTGTTTTGATGGTGATTGTGGCCCCCCCCCCCCTACTATTTTGTTTCCTATCATTATACTTTGTTTAACTAGTACAACTTCCTGTTTTTATATCATAACAATAGTTACGAGTTCTACGAGCTAAATACTTTATTAAACAATTTATAAAAATTACTATCATGATAGTAACTCTTATACTTTGTAACATCAATAATATGATAATACTTTTATTGTACGAGGAAACGTGTTAGAAAGGAGTCTATAAAACGGAGCTATATCGAATAAGATACGACATATTACGATTTTTGCGTTTAAAACGTGTAATCTGTAAATGAATGGTTAAAAAACACTATTCACAACAGAATCTCGGAAACATAAAAATACAATATGATCACTCGTCTTAATACGAAAGCGTGGGCGTAAGAAACGCGAGAAACGGACTTAAAAACGACAAGTGATGTTCATTTTTGCTAATGGCGTAATTATAAAATGTTTTTACTTTCATAAATAAGATTTTTCCTAAACGATTAGTATGGTGTATTAGCTAATGAAATGTAAAATGTTAATTAGTTATCAAAGTGCTATAATTTTTGGAATATACATAATGAGCCTCGTCGGATGGCGTATTGACGAGTTCGTGGATTTACGATTTAAAGTATTCATAACTCCTCGTAGTCATGTCATGGACCTCTTAATATGATAGCCGAACGTACACACGATGGATAACTATATAGGATGTATTATGGTGTTGTTAGGCAAAGTACTTGGAATACTGATTCGACCTATATTAAACTAGGTGCATTCGGCTGTTAGCGATGACCGCGTTTTTATTGGGATATTTTATTATCAATTTAATCACTGATAAGGTGAGGGGCGTTCATAGCCCCATTGTGTTTCAATTATTGATTTGAACGTTTTTTTGGTGTGAGAAACATATGCATGTTTGTTTCACAAAATTTTAACTGTGAAGTGTGCTTTTTATCCAATGGATTTACGTTGTGTGCACTAAGTAGCGATAACACACTATGCCCATGAATTCATGATACTGTCAATTACTGAATGTTAGGCGAATGATTATAAATATGATCTATTTGGGGATTGACCTCCCGTTGGTGGACTAGCTATCACTGAAACGAGAACATATATCGTTGTAGGGTTATGGATGTTAAGGGTTGACATTCGTCACGGGCAATGTAGGCAAATATTTATATATTGTATTCATTTATGTTCGAGCTTTCTGGTGTCAAGAGCTTAGGAGAAACATAATTAAATTTTGTTGATGTCTGCATCTGTTATAATTATCACGGGAAAGTTCTTGCGGTTCTACTGATACATTTACTAAAACTATGAAATTCACCAACTTTATGTTACGTTTTGAATGCAATGTTTTTTAGGAGTTCATTAAGGGCACGGGGTGCAAAGGGATAATATGGGGTTATGTATTTGGTTGTCCTGCATTAAGATTTTGTTCGCATTACATTTTGTATATATGTTATGTGGCTGGAAATCTATTTGTAAATAATAACAAGTAAACAAGGGAAGCCTCGAGATTTTGTATCATTTGTGTTAACTCCAATGTAATGGTTTTAAAGACTTTTATTGTTCGTATCAATATTTATCTTGTGCTAGTGACTCTGAGAGTAACTTCGCCCCGATACCTTATTCCCGCCTGCGACCTAATTTGGGGGTGTTACAGAAAGGCAGTAACCACCAGATTCGATTTTTAGAAGATAAGAGGAGCAACGAAGGTCTTGCAACGCCCTTTAATCCATAGGAAACCCTTGTAAATTCTTATACTCTTAATATACGTTCGATTGTTGGTATCATTCATTAACTGGGTTAGGTTACCTTAATTGTTCGTCTATCAAATATGTATTCTTTACAATGCTATTGGCTAATACCTTTAGATATTAGCCATGTTTATGATAATTTAATGTTTGGTTTATGTTTATTCTGATTGCATCTTGTAAATTGTGTGTTGTCTTATGTTTATCAATTTATACTCGTTTATGTGCTTAAGTATGCGATCTATCATTCAACTGGGTCTAGAAAGCGGACCAAGTAGACTAGATACCGGGATAGATCTCCATATTGTAATATATATATCTAGAATAATTGGATCACAAGTGACGTGCTGTCTTTATTCATAATTTAGTGAACAAGTTGGACTAGCATGTGACCATGGATCAATGTCACACCCCGCTAAAAGCGGAAACACGGGATGCGACGTTATGATTACATCGCACAAGATACAAGATTATACCATACAAAATTTACATGAAATTGATGTTTACACTTTTTGATATAAAAATCTTAACAAACGAAAACTCTTGTCCTTTGGAAATCATCCTGATAGTGTAAGTCTTTGATTTTCAATACCTTCAAATAATAACTGTTGATCACACCTGAAAATGATACTCGAAAGGTCAACATAAAGTTGCCCAGTTGATGTGCTATAGTTTAAGTAGTGGATAATTGTGCAATATGAAAGCAGAATGCATGTAATAGATTTAGATTCCAACATAGCAATCACATGCTATCATAGTGTTTTAATTTAGGGCAAATCGCATAAAAAGCTACCCATCTTATGTCCAATGTCAATTAAAGGTACCCATTTTTTTTTCTCAATTTAAGGTATCCATCTTGTTTTTGGTTGCAATGTTAGGCAATTAACAAGTTTTCAAGTTAAATTTCTAACGATCGTTTATTTTATTATTGCATCGTTAGTCCTTTATATGATTTTGTTTAGAAAAAAAATTTAATTTCGAAAAAAAAAATTTTTAAAAATTTAACCAAAATTTAAAAAAAAAAATTAATTTCGAAAAAAAATTTAATTTTGAAAAAAAAGTTAATTTTGAAAAAAATTCTAAATTTTTTTTAAAAAAAAAATTTTGGTTATAATTTTTAAAATTTTTTTTTCAAAATTAAATTTTTTTCGAAATTAATTTTTTTTTCGAAATTAAAATTTTTAATCAAAAAATAATAAATCTCAACAAAATCATATAAAGGACTAACGATGCAATAATAAAATAAACGATCGTTAGAAATTTAACGCTGAAAATTTTGTTAATATCTTAACATTGCAACCAAAAACAAGATGGGAAACCTTAAATTGAGAAAAAAAAGATGGGTTACCTTTAATTGACATTGAAAAATGAATTTGGAAGCCTAAGATGAGTACCTTTTTATGCGATTTGCCATTAATATTATGATGATAAAATAAATGAAAAGTCGAATATCATATGAATGTATTTAACATTGCCTGTAACAACTAAAATATTTTGAAGGAAAAAATTCAATAAATATCTCAAAATATGCATGCTACAATTTTGATTGAAAAAATTATATTATATATTATTATATTGTTGAAAGGACTCTTCTGATAAGTATTGAGCATTTTATATCATCATACATATTATCCAATATTTAATATTTTTTATTTTAAAAAAAAATAGCGATCATAATTCTCTCTAAACGTATTATTAATACGAAAGGAAAAGACGAGAAAATATATAATATAAAATAAAATAAAAAAGAATCAAAGGAAAAAAATAAAGTAAAAAAGCTAAAAGAAAAAAAGAAAAAAAAGAAGTAAAAAGGTTAAAACACATTAAGAGGTAGTAAGACACCCCCAACCTCATCTTGTTGGTATAGAGGTTATACAGCCTCTGGCCGCCTCGTGAACGAAAATAAAAAAATAAACGCAACTGAATGATCAAAATGTCTGACCCGTCTGAACGAGACAGAATTAAGAGGCTAGATTAAGAGGTATTTTTTTTAAAAACAAACACCACCTATGTGTGTACAACAAGCAAAGAACCCGCGCGTTGCGGCGAGGGCTAATTTTTTCCCGAAAAATTTTTTTTTACGTTTGGGGTTTTTTTTGGGCGATCTTATGCGGGCTAATTTTTTTATTATTTTCTTTTTTTTTTAATGATTCGGGGGGAAAAATTTGCGTTGGGACGAGGCTAATTAATTCCCGGATACATTTTCTTTTTTGGGACGTTTGGGTAAATTTTTTTTACGGGGAATTTTGTGTAAGAAAATAGTAAATAGTTAAAAAGGGTGAGGGGTCCATTTTTGTAATTTTTTTTTACTTTGGGCTAGATTTAGGCTATTTTTGTGTTTTTTTGGCTACATTATTTTCCCGGATATTTCTTTTTTTATACGATTCGGGAAAAAAAAAATTTGCGTGGGACGGTTAATTTTTTCAACGAATATTACTTTTTGTAGGACGTTCGATATCTGTTTTTATTTGCCGATGAATGTAAAAAAGTTGTGAAAACAATAAAAACTTGACGTGTTAGAAAAAAAAAAAAAAAAATTTTGAAGGGACCGTTTTTGTTAATTTTTTTACGGGATTTTTTTGAGTAAGAAAATCGTAAATAGTTAAAAGTTGAGGGAACCGTTTTGTATTATTTTTTACTTTGCCAAATTCGGGCTAATTTTGGGCTAATAAGGTTAGTTTTTTTTTTTACTTCTTTTTTGGGACAGTTCGATAATCTTTTTTTTTTTTTGCCGACGATGTATAGAAAGTTTGTGAAAAAAAAACTATACGTGTTTTTTTTGTTTTTTTTTAACTGGATTTTTTTGTGTAAGAAAATCGTAAAAATAGTTAAAAGTTGAGGAACCGTTTTTATTTTGTTTACTTTGGGTCCAGATTTCAGAGCTAAATTTTTTGGGCTATGTTTTTTTTTACTTTGGGTCATATTTTTGTGCCACATTTATGCGAATTTTAGGCTGATTTTGCAAACAAATGTGTATAACATAATAATTTTTTTTATATGGCTTTTATAAGTAGAAAGCCTCATGTTTAAAGTGTTGTTTTTTTTTTTTGCTATAAAGGGTTTTTTTAATATAATGCGTTGTACGTTTGTGACCTAAATCTAGTATTTTTTAAGTTATTAGGTATCGAAGATGTTTCCGCGAGTATTTTTTTTATCTAAATAAATCGAAACTTTTGTAATATATTTTTTTCCTCCTACTTTGTGCATACAAATTAAAAAAAAAAACAAAATAAATTAAAAAAAAACAAAATCAATCGGGCTGGCCCAAAATGAGAGCCGTTACCTCCGTAGCAAAGTGGGCCCAAAATTCGACCTCAAGCCAACTAGCGACACAAAGCGTGATTTGTCGCCTATACTTGAACTCCCAGAGCAATTGAGCCGAGTTCATAGCACTTTTCATGTTTCTAATTTGAAGAAGTGTTTCGTAGACGAACCACTAGCTATTCCCTTGGATGAGCTCCAGATTGATGACAAGCTCAAATTTCATTGAAGAACCAGTTAAAATAATGGATCGAGAAGTTAAACGGCTAAAGCAAAGCCACATTCCAATCGTGAAGGTCTGTTGGAATTCGAGACGAGGGCCCGAGTATACTTGGGAGCGTGAAGATCAAATGAAGGAAAAGTACCCTCACCTTTTCGTTAATCCTTAGTCTACGTCTTAAGCTTTGAGGACAAAGATCTTTTAACGGGGGAAGAATGTCACACCCCGAAAATTTTAGGTCAATATTTTAAACTTTTCTGATCATTATTTTTTATTTTTATACGTTACGTTTAAATCCGGCAGTTTACTGGGAAGTTAACCCGCATAATTCTGAAAAACGTCATCGGACGCGTTCCGACTTCGGATTTTGATTAGTTTAGATATTATATGATTTATTTTATCTTATCTAAGTGTTTCATAATTTACGATCACACCCGGTATTTATTTTTACGCTTTAGCGTTTAAATTACATTTTTTGCGTTTTTGATCAAACAGAACCCCGGAAACCCGAAATCTTTTCGTATAAACTTTAGTTATCGTCCATCTCATGTTCATAAGTTAAATATTTCGTTCATATCCCCCCTCTTATAAATGTGGACGCCTAAACCAAACCAAATGCACCATAAGCCTTGAGATTAAATCAAAGGCATCTTTTTTGAATTTTCCATGCATGTATATGAAAGTGACACATGAGAGGGTCTTTCTCATGCACATTTCCTCAAGTTAGACAAAAACATATGATACTTACATACTTTGACCTCATTTGACCAACTCAAGACCAAATTATGCATCTAGTATGAACCAAGACTCAAAATTTTGAACCATAATGGTTCGTGTGGCCTTGTTTCGGCCGAACCCTCACACACACATTTGGTGTGTGTTGGTCACATGTATACTATTATTCACACCCTAAACCCTAATATCTTCCTATAAATACTAGCACATCTCATAACTTAGGGTTACTTCTTATTTTCACGCCTCTCAAAAATCTTATCTCTTATTTCTTTCTCTCTTTTGGCCATGGTACAAACAAACACCCTTATAGGGTTTCTTTTTCTTGATTTCCTTCAAGATCCAAGTATTCTAGGTTGATCCTTGTTCATACCTAAGGTGATTTCAAGTGTTGGTTCTTTGATTTCAAGGTTTTTCTTCAAGATCTAAACTAGGGTTTTAAGATTTGTTGTTGGGTTTTATAGATCTAGTATTTTGGGGTTTAGATCTTGTGATTTCTCTACTTGTTCTTCATTCTTATAAGTTTCTTAAATATTTTCTTGTGATTTACTTATGTTCTTTCATATATGTTCAAGATCCATACATCCATATGCTGTGTTTTAATTTTTAAAAGATTATAAAATAAGATTTTATAAATAATGATGTTACTTTGTTTCACTAGTTCAATATTATGTTGTTGGTGAGATAAGAGTTGAATGAGAGTTGCAACAATAAAATGACGGGATTAGGTTAGCTTTAGGTGTGGTTTTGTTGTGGTTTAGTTGTGAATGGAGATTAGGCTAGATTAAGCACTATTGTGAAGTTTGGTGTGATTTTTGGAAGCGTTTGCGAAAAATGATGTTGCTGATCCAAAATGGTTTTGAGGTTTTGAGCGACTTAGGAATGTTTTCATTAGGCGTAAAAGTAGTTTTTGGAGAGCTCGTTTCGAATAGATAGTTTTTCATATATCGCACACTAAAATCGGACTTAAAACGGCCAAGTTATAGCCAAATGAAACTTGAAACATTTTTCGGCAAAATAATTTACATAGGTGCTGATGTGAATAGTAAAATGGGTTTTCGGACACTTTCAAGATATTTTGAGCTTTTAAAACACTAGCGAAACATATAGTAACACATATATATTGATTAGTATCATTTAAAGACGTCGTTAACATATTTTAGGAAAAGCGTTAAGGTTACTAAAAATAGTAAGTTTGATGAATTCTAGCAAGATGGACATGGAAGTTAGACGTTTAGATTTCTTTAGTGCACTTAAGGAAATATGGATTAAGCAAATATAGGGGACGGTATTAACGTCCCGAAACTAAAAACTTTCCTAAAATAGAAACTTACTAAAAATAGTAATTTTTGGTTAAACGCCGAAACTTAACGAAAAACTATATGATTTTATTTCATCATGGTTTGATAATCAAACTAAAGCAAACACACATGGATGTCTTTTGGTGATGAACATATTGTGCAATTCTTGGCATACTTTCCGTGTTCCTAAGATGCGTTATTATTCTAGGTCGCGGCTAGATTTCTATATCATCTTTCATTTGCGTGATTTATCATTTGCTCATCTTGCTAAGGTGAGTTCATAGCCCCACGTTTTACTACTTTTACTTTACAATTTTGGGGTGAGAAACATTGCTTGTTTTTAAACTATGGACACAGTTACTTTACGTTTCCTTTTCCTGATTACGTGTTGCCTAAGTAGCGAATAGACCATTAATGCCCGAACTATCATGAACCGTCAATTGCTTAACCGACGGACTGGTTAAGTAAGCGCGAATGTTGTAAATAGATCTATTGGGACTAATTATCCCTATCCGGGTGAGTAGCGCTCACTACCCACGGGGCTCCCGATAAACAGATATATACCATGTCGGATTTCACTAGGTGATCTTAGTCAAATACCTTTAGGGAAATTAATTCTTACTTAGCATATAATATGTTTCCTTTTTAATTGAGCTTCGGTGTCATGAGCTTAGCGCAACAGTAAATTTCTTTTTATGTGAAGTTGTATCTCTGATGACATCAAATAACGTCACTTTATTATATCATTTATCCCATCTGTTTTGCCCACTTTTATATAATTATTTGTTTGGTACTTAATTGCTTTAAAGTTGATAAATGCAGTAATTCAGGAGTGTTTTGTGAAGACACGCTAAAAGGCGCATAATTTGGAGCTAAAACGAAGACATTTGAAGATTTATGAAAATTCACCAATACGTAGTATCCAACTAAAGAGATACGACGTATCTGCGCCAAGACTTCACAAGAAAACGCGTTTGATCAATTCCCAATACGGCGTATCCATGCTATGTACATACGCCGTATCCATGAAGATAACTATTCGAAGATACAGTAAATCAAGTAAATTGGGAATGATATCAAAGATTTATTACGAACGTAGCGCGCACTCCAAGAAATCTATCCCAATACGCCGTATCGACCTATCTAGATACGGCGTATCGAGTATTTTTCAGCAACTATAAATAGAAGACTCAAAAACGAGTTTTCAGTGTGCAATATCATATTCTTTATACCATACTCATCAGAGACGAATTTTGGAAGAAAAGATCAGCCATAAAGGTCAAGCATTGATCACGAATTCATAGAAGACATCGTGTAATTCTTACCCTCTTAATCGTTCGATTTTAGATTGTTTGATTACGCTTGTATAATTACAATGGTTGTGGGCTAATACCCTCGGTTATTAGCCATCTTAATGAAAGTTCAATGTTTGGTTTGTTTTAAAATAAATTTCTTAATTTATCGTTGATTGTTTAATTATGTGTATCACCTCATACTTGTTTATGTGTTTGAATATGCGACCTATCATTCAACTGGGTCTAGTGTTACGGACCAAGTAATCTAGATACCGGGATAACTCTCCATATCGTGTTTCATATTATACTTATTTTATATAACATCGAAACTTGTCATTAGTACATTCCGACTCTATGTTATCGTACAATCCAAACCCGAATGCAAGTTAAGCCCCGTCCCTCACCTTTGAAACTCCTACGTCGTCTCATACTATCACCTAGAAGCATACTGATTAAGTTAAACTTGACTTTAAACCGTCACCTTGCAACATTTCATCTTTAGGACACGACTTTGGGGAAACCGACTTAACTTATCTTTCTTTTACTTTCTTTTAATTTTGAGGGAATGTCGGCATCGAACTAAGAATGACTTCTGCCGAGATTAACAAGATCTGTAGCTCAAACGGGTTTGTGATTACATATTGATAGCTATCGCTATCTACGAGGACAAAAATCTGCAGGACTCATGAA
Source organism: Tanacetum coccineum (assembly GCA_026074375.1). Taxonomy (NCBI): domain Eukaryota; kingdom Viridiplantae; phylum Streptophyta; class Magnoliopsida; order Asterales; family Asteraceae; genus Tanacetum; species Tanacetum coccineum. The sequence goes on from BQNB010053569.1 coordinate 15,332, forward strand.
TCCGATGAATCAGAATCATACGAAAGAAATCATGGTAGAAAAGGACATGCTAATACAAAAGGAAGTTGAGAACCAACCAAAGGCATTAACCGCGTGCATGACAACCTCCTATGCACGCAAAAACGGGTTATTTGTGGCAAGAAAGAGCTTACACTATTAGAGCAATGAAGGGGAGGTTTGCTAGGGGAATTTACCTTACCTTGCTACAAGTGTTAAGTGTGCATTATGTTAGGCCGTGTATGTGATGTGTAATAACTGTAAAAGGTTGGACCACAGAATAGGGTTTGTAAAGGACATCCATTGCTGCAATGAAACCAGAGGAGCTTTTGTGACAAATCAGAAGGTCACCATCACTTGCTACGAATGTGGAAGGGAGGAATTTTAGGAATGATGCAGAGAAGTTGTGGAAATCGGAACCAAGTTGTACCAAATTTTGAAGGGAAAAAAACTATGCGATAACTCTAGTGTCGTCAAAGACAAGACTAATGCTTAAGAAGAGATCTTCCCGCCTTACCTAGTGACCTAAGTCAAAGTCTCCTTAGACTATATTCACATTAGTACTTTTCTTTAAATTTTGTTGTATTGAGTGGATGTTCTAAATTTCCTGTTAATGTATGTGTCATGACGATTCTGTCAGTTACACTTAATTTCTCTATTTATGTATGTAAGCTACTCCTTAAATCACTACCATCTTATCAAATCATACTGCCGCTAGCATTTTTTAAACTATTATGTGCATTTTTCGTAAGCAATTTTGTGGGGTTTTTAATATTTCCCCCCTTATAAAACCATTTGACATTTCTTTAAAAATTATTCTACTATTATCTCACAAACTATTTTCCAAACCATTTTACAAACTTACTTGTTTTCATCTTTTAACCTGTTATGTCGACGTTTATAAACTTTCGCCATCGCTTTATAAATCATTTCGCTAACACCTTATAAACTATTTGATATTATTACATAAACCGTTTGTCAACATCTTATAATTATCGTACTATTACCTCATAACTTATCTGTCTATCATTTAATGAACTAATTCATTTCCATCTTATAACCTATATTACATTATTTATAAACTCTTTTGTATCATATTATAAAGTTTTCATTGCCATCATATTTACCAAACCATTTTGTGTTTCCTCTTGAACTATTCGTTGGTCATTTTAGCTATTTTGACGTCATCTTACGAACTACTTCATGTCTTTGATAAACTATTTCGTTGTCGCAATATAAGCCATTTGGTTGTCAACTCGTAGACCATTTGTTACCATTTTATAGACCCCTCACTCTTACACTATAAACTATCACGTGATTTTCTCGTAAACTATTTTGGTATCATCTCTTAAAACTATTTTACTATGTCTTACGAAATATCTTGTGTCGTTATATAAATTACAATGTTCTAGTTTTCACGAATTGTTTTTCTACCTTAGAAACAACACTGTTTATACCATACAAACTTTTAAACATAACACTAGTTTGACGAAACGAGCATTTTATCGTTAGTACCTAAATTATACATAGCCTGATCACCTATGTATAATTCAGGGGGGACCATCCTATGCTAAGAGTAGTCACCTCAAAAATTTTGCCAATCTATTTTCACTTTCCACTATATATCTTTTTCTCTTCTCTATAATTTTCGATATAGATTTTATCATTTCAAAAATACCTACGCACAACGACACATCAAGTTTTTGGCGCCATTGTCGGGGAGTGAAGTTGGTTAATTCTTGTTTATTAGTGTTTTAGTTTAGATTTAGCTTCGATTAATTTGCATATTTGTGTGTTTGATTTCTACATTGTATATTTTTGCATATTGTGTGTTTGTGTGTTTTTCTGCATTATTCAAAGTACGCTATAAAACGTTTTCAAGCCAATACGGCATATCCATACCTTTGGATACGACGTATAATTTTTCATAACCAATACAACGTATTCTGTTCATAAAGTCCATACGGTGTATTCAGGATAATTGAATACGGCGTATAGACTATCTGATACGTTAATAGACTCTTAATTTTCGTATTCCGTTTCCGTGCTTTATCATATACCTTCTTCCGAAGCATATACTACTGATTGTTTGTCCTCTGTTTCAGGTAGTACGTTACAAGGAGTCCGAAGAACTCATTCAACCTTTCTAATACCCGGAACGAGTATCATAATTGGATAGGAAGTTTTCTAGACATGGTTTGATTGTTGAGTTTTTTGGACTCGAAAATCATTACTGATCTGAGAATCAGTAAGGAAGAACCGAGATTATACAAGAAACACTAGATGGGCTTAATTTGGAGAGGATTTTAAGCATACTTATGGCCGAGATTGCAATAAGTCTGATGAAAAACCAATTTGGATCAAGGAATTACAAGCCTCATGGAAATTCGCATTAAGGAATCAAAACGCCTCGATCAAGCTTTGCGATCCAAAGTCAGCACAAAAGGAGCAATATTTTGCATGAAAAATTATCGGAGATTTACGAACGCTCGTTGATGAAATTATGCCAATAGTTAATGATGAGGCGATTTCTACTTCTGTCAAAACTGACAAGTTTTCAATACGTCGTATTGATGCTAGTCAATATGTCGTATTGAACCTAAAAACAAAAACTAATTTTCCGAGTCAAAGAAAACGACTGGACGTTCTCCAAGTCGCTTGAATGATGATCACTGGGACGAATTGAAGGAAACTGATGGAGAAAAAGATCTGAAAGGTCATTACACTAATGCGAAGCCACTTGGCAAAGCCTTGCCTCAAAAGGAGAAAGACCTAGGGAGTTTTAGTTTACCTTGTTTCATTAATAATATGTGTTTCAATAAAGCTTTAGCTGATTTAGGAGCAAGCATAAGTGTTATGCCTTATTCGACCTATACTACCCTAGGATTAGGAGACTTGATTCCTACTAAACTAATTGTCGAATTGGCTGATAGAACAATGAAATGACCCAAAGGAATTGTTGAGAATGTGATAGTAGGTATTAATAAATTTACTTTCCAAGTAGACTTCATTATTTTAGATATACCCGAGGATTTCAAGACCCCCTTGATCCTAGGAAGACCTTTCTTGTCTACTGCTCATGCTATTATAAACGTGTTTAAAGCAAAGATAACTTTAAGCGTTGGGAATGATAAAATTTTCTATAAAAGTAATAAACCTACTAGTAACATAATTAAGAGGGTCTATGCATTAAGTTTGTTTAAGAGTATGTAACTTGGTTTAGAAACTAGGCTAATGGGCGACAAGTTGAGGAAGAATAAATTGCAAGACCTTAACTTCGAGGATTTAATCGAACTAAATGATCCAAATGAACCCATAGAGCATAGGAGAAATCAAGTTAAGTTTTTTATACCCACCATTGACGAAGGTGAGGGTATGGATGAGCCCATAATTAAGGATATAGAAACTAAGTTTGATAATATAGGAGATAATGAGGATGAATGCGAATACTTAGGCTTCTATAATTTTTGTCATCCTTAGCTGAAGGTAAGTCTAACTTAAAGACTTTTCTATAAACAAAAGTGCTTGCTGGGAGACAACCCGGAATGTATTTTCAATTTTGTTATCGAGTCTATCTTCCCATACTGTCTATACGCCGTATCCAAACCCCATGGATATGGCGTATTAACTCTCTAGACGTTATCTAGTCTTTATTTTCAGCACAGTCCATATGACGTATTCGTTAAACGAATACAGCGTATTCGACACAAGTATTCATACGGCATATCCTGGGGAATGGATACAGCGTATCAACTTCCTGTACAGTTTTAGGTTTTTATTCCGAGTCTAACCAAAGAATACATGAAGAAAGAAATTGCATTGTTTTTCTTATAATTAGCACATGACCTCGCCAAAAGAAAAGAAATCAATGAAATTAGTGAAGTATCAATCATCTGGAATCTTATGTGTGTGTTGTTTGTGCTAGGATTCAGACCCGCTTTCGCACACACAATCTTGCTCATAAACTCAACTTGAAGAATCTACCGAGCAAAATATCAGGGAGGTTTCTCATTCTAATTCTTTTAAATTCCCGTTTTTAATGTTTTATCTATACAATGAGGACGTTGTATAATTTAAGTGAAGGGATGGGAATTAGAATGATACTTGTCTTACTTTTCACATAAAATACTTAAATGCTCAAATTTAATTTTTTTTCAAGCATACATTTTTGAAATTACTTGATACATAACACGCACACAATAACCCTTGTTAGATATTGTGAGAATTTAACCTTATCCGTTTCTAATTGTTTACCTAAATTTCACAAAAATATGAGTGTGTCGGTGATGTTGTAGACTTTAGAACTTGGCTTGGTAAATCTTTTCGAGACCATAATAATGAGTACTATGGATTTAGATGGAGTAACTTATTTAAATTGGTAAATTTTAGGATTACACATAAAAAGCCTTTAGATGTTGTTTATTAACTAACTACATTGGTTAGTTAACCACCGTATAAACCTTTTGTTTACTCTCATTTTAAGAGTAAGATACCCCTAGAACAACTTGTAGAGCCAATCCTTTAGGAATCACACCAACTATATATGTTTCGTTACACCTTTACACCTTAGCCTACCCTGTTAGATTATGTCCATTTATCAGTTTCTAGTTCCTTAAAGTGTAAAGTAGGTATTTCCCGAGTCTTGTCTCAATTTTTTATCTTTGGTATGGTTGGGAAGAAATTTGCACATTGCAAATGGGAATGTATAAAGTAGTCAAAAATCATGTATTTTTACTACCAACACAATTATTGGTACGTTCGAGGAATGAAGAATTACCAAAGGAATTATCCGAAAGTTATTATGATCGGGAAGATGGTGAAATTACACCGAGTTTCGTAGTATAGTGTAGTCAAAAAAATGAAAATAAAAAATCTCAACAAAAAAAGAGAAGGAAAGTTTGGAAATAATCGCAAGAACTTAGACCGAAGGAATCATATGAAGGATCCATTATTCGTTGATACGTCTTAAAATTCAACAATGTAGAGTATTGTATAAAGTGGTAGATATCGCCACTTGTCTTGTAAAATTTTGTAAAGTATGGGATGATTGGGAAGTTGACCGTTACTGAAACGCCAACTTTGGTTGTTGTTTTTGATCAATGATCAAGACGTTTGTAAATAGTTGTGTCTTTATCATGGTAATGGTCGGGAAAAAGTGTCTAGCAACTTATATCTTGGACCTAGTCTATTTGTTTCGTAATTTTTGTTTAACAACAATTTAATTCCCTTTCCTAATCATTAACCATGGGTTTTACGCGAATGAGGATGTGATCGAGCGTGCATGTCTATTCCGTTGTTATGGCCATGTATGCATGTCTCAGCTGCCTTGTTGGTTTATTACTATTGGTGAAAGTTAGAAGATCCATACCCTATATCATTCTTCATCCTAACCCTTGGTTAAACTCGAATGAGGATGTGATCGAACACACATGTCTATTCCGTCGTTACGGCCATGTATGTGTGCTTCAGCTGCCTTGTTGGTGTGGTACTTTTGGTGAAAGATTGTAGAATGATCAACCCTAAGCCTTATAATAAAAACCCATTTTACCTTTATAAACTTGTTACTCCTTAGCTCTAGTGGTGGAGATGTGTATCCTTGCCAAGCTTCTGATCATTATTTTTGACTTTTATACGTTACGTTTGAAACCGACAGTTTACCGGGAAGTTAACCCGCATAAATCTGAAAAACATCATCGGACGCATTCCGACTTCGGATTTTGATTAGTTTAGATATTATATGAGTTATTTTATCTTTTCTAAGTGTTTCGTAGTTTACGATCACTCCCGATATTTATTTTTATGATTTAACGTTTAAATTGCGTTTTGGCGTTTTTGACCTAACGGAACCCCGGAAACCCAAAATATTTTCATGTAAACTTTAGTTATCGTCCATATCATGTTCTTAAGTCAAAAATTTCCTTCATCCCCCCTCTACTCAAAACACACGCATACACACACTTAAATAAATCAAAGAGCATCTTTTATCTCTAGTTTGAATTTCAAAAATAAAACACCATCACATGCAAGAAAGTGACATCTTTGTAGTCACCTTCCATGCACCCTCATGTGACTCTTACACCTTCTTTGTCTTCATTCACCCATGGAGGACCACAACTCCACTAACCATTTCATTTTATTGTTGTGGCTAATGATTAAGGCTTGAACCCCCCTTGTTGCTTGTTTGCGTCCGAACCCACACACACATACTTTTGGTGTGTGTTGGTCACTTAACCATTGGTTGCACTCTTGGTTGACTAGTCATGGACCCTTAACCTAATCTTGTCCTATAAATACCATACATACTTCTAACTTAGGGTTTCATTCTCATTTCATAGCCTCAAAAATCACTCATCTCTCTTTTTTTCTCTCCTCTTGCTCACAGCAGACACATACATACATATACTTTTCATAGTTTTGATTTCTATCAAGATTCACTCATTACAAGTTTATTTCTAGGGTTACATAAGGGGTTTGCAAGTATGGTTTCCTGATTATTAAGGGTTTTTTTTCCCCTCATCAAGATCTACAATTAGGGTTTGGTTATTATTTGGGATTTTTCAAGATCTAGTGATTTTGGGTATAGATCTTGTGTTATTGCTTCTTGTTCTTCATTCTTGTAAGTACCTTAAATCTTTTTTTGAGATCTACTTATATTCTTTCATATATGTTCAAGATTCATAATCCATATGTTGTGTTTCAATTTTTGAAAGATTATAAAACAAGATTTTATAAATAATGATGTTATTTTGTTTCACTAGTTAAATATTATGTTCTTGGTGAGATGAGAGTTGAATGAGAGTTGGAACAATAGAAATGAAGGGATTAGGTTAGCTTTAGGTGTGGTTTTGTTATGGTTTAGTTGTGAATGGAGATTAGGCTAGATTAAGCACTATTGTGAAGTTTGGTGTGACTTTTGAAAGCGTTTGCGAAAAATGTTGTTGCTGATCCAAAATAGTTTTGAGGTTTTGAGTGACCTAAAAATGTTTTCATTAGGCGTAAAAGTAGTTTTTGGAGAGCTTGTTTCGAATAGATAACTTTTCATATATCGCACACTACAATCGAACTTAAAACGGCCAAGTTATAGCCAAATAAAACTTGAAATATTTTTGGGCAAAACCGAATGAATAGTTGCTGATGTGAATAGTAAAATGGGTTTTCAGACACTTTCGGATATTTTTGGACTTTCTAAACACTAGCGAAACATATAGTAACACATACCTACTGATTGATACGATAAAAGACGTGCGTAACATATATTCGGGAAAAAAACGATAAGAAGGTTCTAAAAATAGAGAGTTATTGTAAAAATTTAGCGGAACAACTTAAAAGTTAAGTTATTAAGGTTAGTTAGTGCGTTTTGAAAATATGAAAACTTAATAAATATAGGGACGGTATTAACGTTTTGAAACTAAAAACTTTCCTAAAATAGAAGCTTACTAAAAATAGTAATTTTTGGTTAAACGGCCGAGAACTGTATACGAAAATACTATAATATGATTTTATTCGTCATGATTGATAATCAAAACAAAGCAAACACACATGGATGTCTTTTGGTGATGAACATATTGTGCAATTCTTGGCATACTTTTCGTGTTTCTAAGACGCGTTATTATTCTAGGTCGCGGCTAGATTTCTATATCATCTTTTACTTGCGTGATTTATCATTGCTCATCTAGTTAAGGTGAGTTATCCATAGCCACACCCGCGTTTTTATACTACTTTTATTTTACTATTTTAGGGTGAGAAACATTGCTTGTTTTCAAACTACGGACACAGTTACTTTACATTACCTTTTCCTGATTACGTGTTGCCTAAGTAGCGAATAGACTACTAATGCTCGAATTATCATGAACCGTCAATTGCTTAACCGACTGACTGGTTAAGTAAGCGCGAATGTTGTAAATAGATCTATTGAGACTAATTATCCCTATCCGGGTGAGTAGCGCTCACTACCTACGAGGCTCCCGATAAACGGATATATACCATGTCGAATTTTTAATAGGTGATCTTGGTCGGATACCTTTAGGGCGAGTAATTCTAGTTGGCATATAAAATGCTTCCTTTTAAATTTAGCTTCGGTGTCATGAGCTTAGTGCAACAGTAGATTTCTTTTTATGTTAAGTTGTATCTCCTATAACTGTCACATGCGTATTGTGAACTTGTAGTCCACTTTTAATATTAAATGCAAACCTATGAATTCACCAACTTTACGTTGACCGTTTTTTAGCATGTTTTTCTCAGGTGCTTAGCTAAGGATGTCTTTGCTTGCTTTATGGTGTTACCTTGCATTGGACTGATTTTCAAGAATTATTATTATCTATGTTAACGATCGTTGTCAAAACTTTAAACCTTTTATTCCTTCCACATAGTATCTTGGGGGCCTATGTAAAATTTAACTATGTTTAATAATCAATGAATGTTGGATTTTAAACGACCCTAGAAGGTCGTTTCTTCTGTATCTTGTGTGATGTATATTATGACGTCACGCCCTCGGACACGTGTTTCCGTCCAGGCCCCATTTGGGGGTGTGATAGATTGGTATCCAGAGCAAATGTTATAGAAAACCAGGTAGTATATATTTAGGTTTTGTCTATAACCAGTATGTGATCCTACTTGCTTACTTGTTTATGTATATAAGTACTATCGATAAGTACGCGAGTATTAATTATAATACTTTTTCTATAATTATACGTAGTATAATTTTGCCATGACTATACCTTACATCTATATTTTCATGCATTGCACGCATCGGCATGGTTTCATATAAAAGGGATTTATATAAACTCTTGCTTGTGCAGGTTATGACAGCTCTAGTTATTTCTATTTCTTCGGACGTATCAGTCGAGAGTGTGGGATCCTCTTTTCTGCGAGTTATCCTTATCGGTTCTATTCCTGTTGAGGTTCCGGTTATACCGGAGGTTGGGGCGGCTGCAGTTGCCTCACCCGCCGGGGTGCTCAAGCTTGATACTCATTCATCGTCAGAAGCTGATCCATCGGAGAGTTCACTACCTCCCGTATCTGTAGCACCTATAGTTTCACCTTTTTTGTGTTCAGACGATTCAGAGTCAGATACTGAGATACCCGAGAGACATGTATCACCTACAACTTCTACTTTAGAGATCCCTACTACTCCTATTTTATCCATACCATCTGCTATTGTTGCACCATCATCTAAGTATCCACTTGCACCTATTGTTGCCCTACCCAGGAATCGTCAACGACGAGCCATTCTTATCCGACCCGAGGAGGACATTCATATTGGTCGACTTTACCGTACTCATCCTGGTGGGCCATGTAGGGCATTGACCGTAAGGAAGTCGGTTAGACCTTTACCTTCTCATCGTTTAGCATTAAGGTACACATCACATCACTTTGATCATTTTACTTCCGAATCATCATCGAGTCATTCATCTTCAGATCATTCCTTATCCAGACATACACCACCAGACACCATCGATGCTGATTCATCTACACCACAGAGATTTGTTCATCGATCACTTGCTAGGACTCCACAGTGTAGCGAGGCCTATCTCCGTTGGAGGTCTGTCCCATTATCTATTATGTATCCACCGACAAAATCTGAGTCGTTAGCTGGGGATTCTTCTTCTGAGTCATCTGCTAGACCATCTCGCAAGAGATGCAGGTCCCCTGCTGCTATCTTGACTTCATCTATCCTTGCTATGAGAGCTTTAGTTCCTTCTCGTGCCGATCTTCTTCCACCTCGCAAGAGGTTTAGGGATTCTATTTCACCAGAGGATAGTGTTGAGGAGGACATTGATATAGATGTGTTAGAGGACATTGAGGCTGATGCTACGGTTGTTGAGGTTGCAGTAGATAAGGATGTTAAGGCTAGGGTTGATACAGGTATTGATATGGAGGTCGATGTTAGGGATGATGTAGAGGACGAGGTTAAGTCCAGTGATAGAGGTACTATGGAGGTTGAAGTAGATCTAGCTGCTGGGATTGATATCCCTGATGCTATGCTTATGCCCGATGCTGTAGACCGTTTGGAGCAGGTTAACGAGGGTTTGCAGGATATTTATGATCATGTTATAGAGATACCACTTCAAAGGATAGAGGACATTAAGACGGGACAAAGAGAGTTAGAGTCGAGGGGTTTGATTGCTGGTGAAGAGAGAGCTAGTTTACTTGAGCAGGTTGCGTCCTTGGAGAGGATCAACGTGAGTCTTCGAGGAACCATGATGATGGAGGGAGCGAGAGATGATAGATTTCAGCGACGCGTGAGATCTATGGAGATTGAGCTTAGGAAGATTCGTAGGTTTCGCTACTATGACAGGATGCGATTTAGGATATTGGAGACATTCGCTGTGAGGTGTTTAGGTTTTCGTCCATGATGTTGTGTATGGACTGTAGTCTAATAGTAGAACCAGTTGTTAGTAGTTTTAGCGTAGATCAAGTTCTCCATTATGGGTTGAATGTAACCGACTAATGCTTTTATATATGATATGAAAAGCTTGTTTTGATTCTCTCGCATATTCATTTTTATCGTTATTTACTTATTCTGGCAAAACATGTTCTATTGTATTTTCCTATATAAACCTTATTTACCATTTATAATGACTATATCTCATATTGAATCTCACCGTGTGCTATGTCTTGTGTTGTAGAACATGACTATCACTCATTCTGGTATGACCCCTGAGGCAATCAACGAACTCGTTAACCGACGAGTAGAAGAAGCGTTGGCTGCTTATGAGGCAACCCGTACCGCAAATGCTCTCGAGGCTGAGAGTCAAAGCCAAAACGGTAGCAACGGTGATAACGGAAATGGTGGAGATGGAAATGGTGGGAATGGAAATGGTGGAAATAGAAATGATGGAAATGGAAATCCAAATGAGAATAATAGGGATGCTAGGCCTGTTGCTCAAGAATGTACCTACCAAGACTTCATGAAGTGTCAACCACTCAACTTCAAGGGAACGGAAGAAGTTGTCGGGTTGATAAGGTGGTTTGAGAAGATGGAAACAGTGTTCTATATCAGCAATTGTCCAGAGAAATACCAAGTCAAGTATGCTACTTGCACATTGTTAAACAGTGCACTAACTTGGTGGAACTCACATAAGAGGACTATTGGAGCTGAGGCTGCATTTGCCATGTCATGGAGAGAGCTCATGAAGCTAATGGCTAAAGTGTACTGCCTAGGAAATGAAATTCAAAGGATGGAGTCTGAGCAATGGAATTTGGCCGTGAAGAACAATGATTTGGCCGCTTATACTCAGAGATTTCAAGAATTGTCTATGATGTGCACCAAGATGGTCCCCGAGGAGGAGGATCGGGTTAAGAAGTTTATTGGAGGTCTCCCCAATAACATGCAAGGGAATGTAATTGCTGCTGAACCTATAAAACTTCAAGATGCTGTTCGAATTGCTAACAACTTAATGGATCAAAAGTTGAAGGGATATGATGTGAAGAATGCTGAGAACAAGAGAAGATTAAAGTTCAATCAGAGAGACAACCATGGACATCAGCCACCATTCAAAAGGCCAAATGTTGGAGGTCAAAATGTGGTGAGAGCCTATACGGCTGGCAACAATGAGAGAAAACCATATAATGGGCTGTTGACTCTATGTAACAAGTGTAAGCTTCATTATGAAGGGCCTTGTACTGTGAGATGTGGGAAGTGTAACAAGGTTAGGCATTTAACTTGGGATTTTAAGGTCACAAATTCCACTACTTCTACTCAGAGGGGTCAAGTAGTGAATCAGAGAGTTTTAACTTGTTTCGAGTGTGGAAGGCAAGGACACTACAAGAGTGATTGCCCAAATCTGAAAGATCAAAACCGTGGAAACAAGGCTGGAAACAAGAACGACGTTGGTGATGCAGGAGGAAAAGCATATGTGCTAGGTGGAGGAGACGCTAACCCCGATTCAAATGTCGTCAAGGGTATGTTTCTTCTCAATAACCATTATGCTTCTATGATATTTAATTCAGGCACCGATAGAAGTTTTTTGTCGACTACGTTTAGAGCTTTGCTTGATGTAACCCCCGATACCTTAGACGTTAGCTATGCTATTGAATTAGCCGACGAAAGAATTTCTGAAACTAATATCGTACTTAGAGGCTGTATGTTAGGATTGTTAGGTCAATCATTCAATATTGACCTAATGCCGGTAGAACTTGGTAGTTTTGATGTCATCATCGGCATGGATTGGTTAGCGAACCATCATGCGGTGATCGTTTGCGATGAGAAGATCGTGCGAATTCCCTATGGAGACGAAGTTTTGATAGTTCAAGGTGATAGAGACGGCAAAGGAGAGAAGTCGAAGTTGAGCATTATATCATGCACTAAAACTTAGAAATATATTAAGAGAGGTTGCCTAATTTTTCTGGCACAAGTTACAAAGAAGGAAACCGAAGACAAGTCAGAGGAGAAGCAACTTGAGGACGTGCCTACTGTACGGGACTTTCTGGAGGTCTTTCCAGAAGATTTGCCTGGATTACCACCAACGCGACAAGTTGCATTTCAAATAGATTTGGTCCCTAGTGCCGCAGTTGTGGCGCGAGCACCGTATAGATTAGCACCGTCAAAATTGCAAGAACTGTCTACTCAACTACAAGAACTTTCTGACAAGGGATTTATAAGACCGAGTTCCTCACCTTGGGGAGCCCCGGTCTTGTTTGTCAAAAAGAAAGATGGATCTTTTCAGATGTGTATTGATTACCGTGAACTGAACAAGCTAACTGTGAAGAATCGATATCCACTTTCGAGAATCGACAACTTGTTTGATCAGTTGCAAGGGTCAAAAGTCTACTCTAAGATTGACATGAGATCTGGTTATCACCAACTCAGAGTTCGAGAGGAAGACATTCCAAAGACAGCTTTTAGGGCACGCTACGGTCACTATGAGTTTTAAGTGATGCCGTTTGGACTGACCAACGCATTGGCGGTATTCATGGATCTGATGAATCGGGTGTGCAAATCGTACTTAGATAAATTCATGATCGTTTTCATTGATGACATATTGATCTACTCCAAGAGTGAAGAAGAGCACGTAGAACACCTTAAGTCAATTTTGGAGTTACTTAAGAAGGAGGAATTGTACGCCAAGTTTTTGAAGTGTGAATTTTGGCTGTCGAAGGTATAATTTCTTGGTCACGTGATTGATAGAGAAGGCATTCACGTGGACCCAACTAAGATTGAATCAATCAAGGATTGGGCATCGCCCAAGTCTTTGATAGAGATTCGTTAATTTTTAGGTCTTGCTGGCTATTACTGATGATTTATCAAAGGTTTCTCAAAAATTGCCAAGCCTTTGATGAAGCCGACTCAAAAGAACATGAAGTTTGATTGGAGTGAAAATACAGAAGCTGCATTTCAACTGTTGAAGCAGAAATTATATAGTGTACCAATTTTGGCTTTACCCGAAGGAAGTGAAAACTTCGTGGTTTACTGTGATGCTTCTCGTAAAGGATTAGGTGCAGTTTTGATGCAAAGGGAGAAGGTCATAGCCTACGCTTCACACCAACTTAAGGTTCATGAGAAGAATTACACTACATATGACTTAGAGCTTGGAGCTGTAGTGTTTGCTCTCAAAATGTGGAGACATTATTTGTACGGCACAAAATGCGTTATGTTCACTGATCATAAGAGTTTACAACATATTCTAGATCAGAAAGAGTTAAACATGAGACAACGTAGATGGTTGGAGCTGTTGAACGACTACGACTGCGAGATTCATTATCATCCGGGAAAAGCAAACGTGGTGGCAGATGCCTTGAGCCGAAAGGAACAAAATAAGCCACCACGAGTTCAAGCTTTGGTTTTGACAATTTGTCTGAACCTTCCCGTGCAAATTTTAAATGCTCAGGTTAAGGCGAGAAAGGAAGAGAATTTTGGAACCGAAGATTTAGGTGGTATGATTAAGATGCTATTGCCACATGCTGATGGAACGTTATGTTTGAGGAATAGTTGGATACCCTATTTTAGGGACTTAAGAGAGTTGATTTTGCACGAATCGCATAAGTCAAAATATTCAATCCATCCTGGATCGGACAAGATGTACCAAGATTTAAAGAAACTGTATTGGTGGCCGAATATGAAGGCTGAGATTGCCACCTACGTTAGTAAATGTTTGACTTGTGCCAAAGTCAAGGCCGAATACCAAAAACCATCCGGTTTGTTGGTTTAACCTGTGATCCCAGTATGGAAGTGGGAGAACATTACTATGGATTTCTTTACTAAGTTACCAAAGACATCGTCTGGTCAAGATACAATTTGGATAATTGTAGACCGATTCACAAAGTCTGCTTATTTCTTACCAATGAAGGAAACTGACTCAATGGAGAAGTTGACGAGACAATACTTGAAGGAAGTTGTCTCAAGACATGGTGTGCCAGTTTCGATTATCTCTGATCGAGACATCAAGTTTACATCTCATTTCTGTAAATCACTAAACGAAGCCCTAGGTACTTAATTGGATATGAGTATGGCTTACCATCCACAGACTAATGGTCAGAGTGAGAGAACCATCCAAACCTTGGAGGACATGCTACGTGCTTGTGTGATTGATTTTAGGAAAGGTTAGGATAGACACCTACCTTTGGTGGAGTTTTCTTACAACAACAGTTATCACACGAGTATCAAAGCTGCACCATTTGAAGCTCTCTACGGCCGAAAATGTAGATCGCCTATTTGTTGGGCTAAAGTTGGAGACGCACAACTCACTAGTCCAGAAATTGTTCATGAAACAACTGAGAAGATCATTCAGATCAAGAAGCGTATTCAAGCTGCACGAGATAGATAAAAGAGCTACGCTGATAGGAGACGTAAGCCATTGGAATTTGAGGTTAGAGATAAGGTCATATTGAAAGTGTCGCCGTAGAAATGGGTGATACGTTTCGACAAACGGAGGGAGTTGAATCCTTACTATATTGGACCTTTCAAGATTCTTGCTAAAGTGGGAACACTTGCTTATTGACTTGATTTCCCAGATCAGTTGAGTTGATTTCATAGCACTTTCCATGTTTCCAATTTGAAGAAGTGTTTAGTAGACGAACGACTAGCTATTCCGTTGGATGAGATCCAGATTGATGACAAGCTCCATTTCATTGAGGAACCAGTTGAAATTATGGATCGAGAAGTTAAACGGATAAAGCAAAGCCGCATTCCAATCGTAAAGGTCCGTTGGAATTTGAGATGAGGGCCCGAGTTTACTTAGGAGCGTGAAGATCAATTGAAGAAGAAGTACCCTCATATTTTCGTTAACCTTTAGTCCACGTCTTAAGCTTTGAGGACAAAGCTTATTTAACGGGGGAAGAATGTCACACCCCGAAAATTTCAAGTCAATATTTTAAACTTTTTTGATCATTATTTTTGACTTTTATACGTTACGTTTGAATCCGACAGTTTACTAGGAAGTTAACCCACGTAAATCTGAAAAACGTCATCGGACGCGTTTCAACTTCGGATTTTGATTAGTTTAGATATTATATGAGTTATTTTATGTTTTCTAAGTGTTTGGTAGTTTACGATCACTCCCAATATTTATTTTTACGATTTAACGTTTAAATTGCGTTTTTCGTGTTTTTGACCTAACGGAACCCTGAAAACCCGAAATCTTTTTTCGTAAATTTCGTTCATCCCTCCCTATCTGCTCAAAACACACGCATACATACACTTAAATAAATCAAAGAGAATATTTATCTCTAGTTTAAATTTCAAAAATAAAACACCATCACATGCAAGAAAGTGACATCTTTGTAGTCACCTTCCATGCATCCTGATGTGAATCTTACACCTTCTTTGTCTTCATTCACCCATGGAGGACCACAAATCTACTAACCAATTCATTTTATTGTTGTGGCTAATGGACAAGTGCATGAAACCCCCCCACCTTTGTTGCTTGTTTGCGTTCGAACCCACACACACACACTTTTGGTGTGTATTGGTCACTTAACCATTGGTTGCACTCTTGGTTGACTAGTCATGGACCCTTAACCTAATCTTGTCCTATAAATACCATACATACTTCTAACTTAGGGTTTCATTCTCTTCATAGCCTCAAAAATCACTCATCCTCTTTTTTCTCTCCTCTTGCTCATGGCACACACATACATACATATATTTTCCATAGTTTTGATTTCTATCAAGATTCACTCATTCCAAGTTCATTTCTAAGTTTACCTAAGGGGTTTGCAAGTATTGGTTCTTTGGTTTAATGGTTTTTCTCCAAGATCTACAATTAGGGTTTGGTTATTATTTGGGGTTTTTCAAAATCTAGTGATTTTAGGTATAGATCTTGTGTTATTGCTTCTTGTTCTTCATTCTTGTATGTACCTTGAATCTTTTCTTGAGCTCTACTTATGTTCTTTCATATATATTCAAGATCCATACATCCATATGTTGTGTTTCAATTTTTGAAAGATTAAAAAACAAGATTTTATAAATAATGATGTTACTTTGTTTCACTAGTTAAATATTATGTTCTTGGTGAGATGAGAGTTGAATGAGAGTCGCAACAATAGAAATGAAGGGATTAGGTTAGCTTTAGGTGTGGTTTTGTTAAGGTTTAGTTTTGAATGGAGATTAGGCTAGATTAAGCACTATTGTGAAGTATGGTGTGGTTTTTGGAAGCGTTTGCAAAAAATGATGTTACTGATCCTAAATGGTTTTGAGGTTTTGAGCGACCTAAAAATGTTTTCATTAGGCGTAAAAGTAGTTTTTGGAGAGCTTGATTCAAATAGATAGTTTTTCATATATCGCACACTAAAATCGGACTTAAAACGGCCAAGTTATAGCCAAATGAAACTTGAAACATTTTTCGGCAAAACCAAATGAATAGTTGCTGATGTGAATAACAAAATGGGTTTTCGGACACATTCGGACATATTTGGACTTTCTAAACACTAGCGAATCATATAGTAACACATATCTATTGATTGGTATCGTTTAAAGACGTCGTTAACATATTTTAGGAAAAGCGATAAAGTTACTAAAAATAGTATGTTTGGTTAAAATTTAGCGGAACGGATTAGAAGTTAAGTGATTAAGGGTAGTTAGTGCGTTTTGAAAATATGGAAACTTAATAAATATAGGGGATGGTATTAACGTTTTGAAACTAAAAACCTTCCTAAAATAGAAACTTACTAAAAATAGTAATTTTTGGTTAAACGCCAAAACATAACGAAAAACTATATGATTTTATTTCGTCATGATTTGATAATCAAAACAAAGCAAACACACGTGGATGTCTTTTGGTGATGTACATATTGTGCAATTCTTGGCATACTTTTCGTGTTTCTGAGACGTGTTATTATTCTAGGTCGCGACTAGATTTCTATATCATCTTTTACTTGCGTGATTTATCATTCCTCATCTAGCTAAGGTGAGTTTATAGCCCCACGTTTTACTACTTTTACTTTACTATTTTGGAGTGAGAAACATTGCTTGTTTTCAAACTATGGACATAGTTACTTTACGTTGCCTTTTCCTGATTACGTGTTGCCTAAGTAGCGAATAGACCACTAATGCCCGAATTATCATGAACTGTCAATTGCTTAACCGACTGACTGGTTAAGTAAGCGCGAATGTTGTAATTAGATCTATTGAGACTAATTATCCCTATCCAGGTGAGTAGCGCTCACTACCTACGGGGCTCCCGATAAATAAATATATACCATGTCGGATTTTCAATAGGTGATCTTGGTCGGATACCTTTAGGGCGAGTAATTCTAGTTGGCATATAAAATGCTTCCTTTTAAATTGAGCTTCGGTGTCATGAGCTTAGTGCAACAGTAGATTTCTTTTTATGTGAAGTTGTATCTCCTATAACTGGCACGTGCGTACTGTGAACTGGTGGTCCACTTTTAATATTAAATGCAAACCTATGAATTCACCAACTTTACGTTGATCGTTTTAGCATGTTTTTCTCAAGTGCTTAGCTATGGATGTCTTTGCTTGCTTTATGGTGTAGCCTTGCATTGGTGTAAAACAAACATATCTTTGGCAGTTTCTGTCTGTTTTTGGTCATTTAAGTCCGTTTTTAATGGAAACATGTATGTGTATTTAAGCACATACCACCTTGCATTGGACCGATTTTCAAGAATTAATATTATCTATGTTAACATCGTTGTAAAACTTTAAAACCTTTTATTCGCTTTTTGACTTAGAAGGAGAAAGGAAGAAAAAAAATAGAAAAAAAAAATAAAAAAAGAAAAAAAGACGAATGATATTTCTGATTTTAACTAAAACTAAAATTAATTAAAGAAAACTAAAATTAATTCTACTGGAAACAATCAGTGGAAAAATGGGAATCTTAATTTACTACGGGGAACAAAATAGTTATTACTGATGAATTCCTAAACTACGGGAGCATAAATAATGGCAAATAGAAATCCTAATAAATCTACGGAACCTAATTATGCTAAAAATACTTAACTAAAATCATTAAAAACGAAAGTCAACTAAATAAACCTGTCAATAAAGACTACACGGGGAAATAAAATTACGCAAGCTTACAACTAAAAATTACAACAATAACAGTCATAAAATTAATTTTTAAAAATTTAAATAAAATTAAAAATATTTCTAAACTTAAAGAAATGTAAAAAATTTTCAAAATCGATAAGTTAAGACAAGCGAACAAAACGGTAAAGAAACGAAAATTCGAACATCGTAAACAAGCCCGGAACTTAGAAATTAGGGCAAAAAAAGCACCCTAACACAATTTTTAGTAATAATTTCCTACAAACTATTTGATTACAGAAAATTTCTAAAAAAGAAAAATAATTTTTTGTTAATTTATGAGAATTTTTTAAGATTTTTATTTATATTAAAATAGCTAATTAACAAACAAAGAAAAAATAAAAAAATAAAAGTCTAAAAAATTCTACAAAAAAAAATCAGATTAAATAAGAAAAAGTATAACAAAACTAAAATTTAAAAATGCCCCTAAAATATACTAGTTTGAATTAAAAGTAATATAAAACTAAATAAAGCTAAACCTAATTTACAAAAATTAAATTAAATAAACAAACTAAAGTAAAACCTAAGGGACAAACAGTCAAAGGAGCACAATGACAAACGGGGATAACAGGCTAACCAAACCACAACAAAGGACTAACAAAGGCCAACTAACAAAAGATAAAATTCACAAATGGTCCCTGAAGGTGGACCCGACTCACATGAACGTCCAAAGTAGCATAGATAGCCAACAACTTAAAAAAAGCAAGAGTTACTAAAATTAGCTTAAAGGGGAACCTTTTATGTAAAAAACAACAAGAATCTAAAAATCATAAAATAAGGCATAAATATAACTGAATTGGACAGAAAGCCTTAATAAGCTTATTGCTTTTTTATGCTTTTTTCTTTCTTGGCTTAAAGACACAAAATAAGTTTGGAAATTAAAAAGACGTAAATAATTAAGTCTTAGGTGATACTATGGTAAGTCTAAGAACTACAAGAATTACGCGCTAAATTAAGCTAACAATCAAATATGCTAAAACTGAAAATTTAAAAAAAACAGTTAAAGTCCTAATTTTAACCTAACATTAAGCTAATTAAATAAGCTATTTAATATAAATAGGCTGCTAATCCTAAGAGGTTTACCTACAAGCTACACTAAAAAGCAAAAGGAACCTAAGTCAAATCGAAGATAGAGCGAAAAAAGATGGCTTTAATTATTGGTGCCACAGCCCCAGGATATACTGCAAACATGGCTAGGGGCCTTTTGGGCTTATTATTGGGGGGTCAAATAAGCTCTTAATAGCTTATTGGCCAACAAAGCACAAACAAATTAAAAAGTGGAGGTCTCAAAATGAGCTTATTTTGCAGGTTTGAGGACTTAGGAAACAATTTAATCTGCTTGAAAATGGGTCATGAAACTCAGGGGTACTTTCAAAATTTATGCCCACTAACTTTTTGACTCATGTTGTCAAAGTAAAAGGGCAGCAACAAATGGTTGGTTAAAGGGCTAGAAACAACTCCAAAGAGCACAAACACAATGTGCTTAAGCTGCTTAAGCAGCTAGAGCCTTTAAGCTCAAATTGGCTTATTCAAATTTTGACAGAAACCAAAAGGAACCTAAAAACTTATTTTTAAACTAAAGGTGGTGATTAAAGTGGCCTAATGAAGCCCACACACTCAGCCAAAGTTGGCTGAGGTGACTTGACCCATACCAAACCCATATGACCCTAATTCTGGATCTAAACCATATTCACCCCCTTCATTTAAAAAAAAAACACTTCTTTTAAGTCCTTTAAATTATCTAACTTAGTTTCAGTTAAATTGATTAAATGAGATCATTATAAGCATTTTAAGCAGGAGATTTCGGCGCATTATAAACCATAGGACTAACCAAACCTGATTAAAAGATGTGATTTGACAGTAAACAATGAATTTAGAGAACAACTTGAGAAATTTTATATTAAACTTGGTAACAATTCAATTACAACTTAAAGAACATTACTGAAAAAGCTTAAGTTACAATTAAAAAAAGTTAATAAGAAAAAAAAAAACTAGTTGAAAAAAAGATTAGTGGTTGGTCATTGTGTGCTTCTTTCTTTTATATAAACTTTCACAGCTTCTTCTTCTTCTCAATGTTGTTAGTTGTGTGAGTAGTGAACTCAATACCATATCTACCCTTTGATCCTTTTGTTATACTTTAAAGCCATATCCAACCATTGAGTTGCTCGGTATTGCTTGTGAGTCTTGTCCAACATGGCAAGATTAAAGCATTGGAAGGAGGTTTTAGGGTTGGGACCTGGATAAGTGGAACGGTTGGGTAAAACGATGGGTGTGGTAACGCATGTGATGGGTGTGAGTTTTTGAGTGTGGTGGCGGAAAACTGAGTTGAGTAGGGGTGAGAGAGTGTAACAGGTTTTGAAGTTTTCCCCATGCCCAATAAAGAACCCTCATGTTTCACTTTCTTTTCCATTTCTTTTGTTTCTTTTTTTTTAGTTATAAAACAGTTTGGAAATTGGCAAAAGCAGCCCTTGTGTTTATTGAAACAAAGATATAAGAAGGTTTGTGGTTGTGCATGTTTCAGCCTTGGTATTTAAAGGGAAAACATGTTTGAGTAACAAAATGCAATTTCAGTCTCTCTTTATTTAACCGATTTTCTTTTATAAAAATAATTTCAGAATAGTACAATATAAGTCCCTAAGGGTTTTATAAAAATTGTTTTTTGGCCAAGTATTGGCTTGGGTTTGTGTATTGGGGCCCAATTGGGGTTTATTGGGCCTAATAAGGTGCGGTTGTTGGGCTTGTATTGGGCCCAAATAAAGTGTGTCTGGGCCCATAAGTTTATGAGGCTATTTATTGAGGCTTTTTAAGTCCAATAAGAATTGGGTGGGTTTTGTGAGTTTAGCACTTGCTGAGAATTTGGTTGTGTACAAGAGAGGCGAGGATCGGGCTTCAAAATCTGCAACAGTCTACTGTCATTGCTACAAAATGGCTTGTTGTCATGTGATTTCTGGCCCATTTTGGTCTTCACAGTCTTCCATTAATATACTATTGGGCTTGTCCGGCCCATCAGATGGGGTTGAGATTGCATACCAATAGTATTCTTCAATTACGGCCCGTTTTGACTGTTAATTGTGTTGAGTTGACTTTGACTTTGACTTTGACTTTTGCATTGGCTTTGTCCGTTACAGCTTCCATTCCGTGATCAGCTGATTGTCTTTTGTTTCTTTGATTTTCAGAGCTTTGGTGTGATACGCTTTTCCTGCACCAACACAAGTTAAAACAATACATATCTTTGGCAGTTTCTGTTCTGTTTTTTGGTCATTTAAGTCGTTTTTAATGGAAACATGTATGTGTATTTAAGCACATACCACCTTGCATTGGACCGATTTTCAAGAATTAATATTATCTATGTTAACATCGTTGTAAAACTTTAAAACCTTTTATTCGCTTTCGCATATTATCTTTGGGGCCTATGTAAAACTAAGTATTTTAATTAATGTAAAGATGTTGGATTTTAAACGTACACTTTGAGGCCGTTCTTTGTATCTTGTGTGATGCATATTATGACGTCACGCCCCCAGACACGTGTTTCCGTACAGGCCCCGTTTGGGGGTGTGACATGTATCCTTGCCAAGCGTATGATAGAATACTCATGACGACCGAGCAATTGAGCGAATTAGTTACATGTTACCACATAGACTAGTTGAGTGATTTAAGTGTTTTCATCTTCCTATTTCATGAGGTGTTTGGTTGTGTACTTGTAATAGATCAATAAATGCTCAACCGGAAAAATCCTTAGAGATACATTTTCATAAACTTCTAAAGGCTACTTGAGGACAAGTAGGATTCAAGTGGGGGGATATTTGATGACATCAAATAACGTCACTTTTATAGCATCATTTATTCCATGTAATTAACCCATTTTGTATAATTATTGCAAAGAATTGTTACTTAATCGTTTGTATTTGAGAATTGCAGTAATTATGGAGTACTTGGTGAAAGTTAACTAAAAGGCACGCATTCCGGAGCTTAAACAAAGATATTTAAAGATTACTGTTCTAACAACCAATACGCCGTATCCATCAAGGAAGATACGACGTATTTATGCCTACACTTCACTAAAGACCACGAAGGAAACAAGATCCAATACGCCGTATCTAGGAAAGACCAATATGCCGTATTCAAGCCATATGGAAATAAAATATTCTAAAAGATATCAAACGTGGTCCCTACTCCAAGAAATTCCCAATACGCCATATCGAAGACTCTCGATACGCCGTATCGACCTTTTTCCAGACCTTATAAATAGAAAACTCAAAAACGAGTTTTAGGTATGCTAAATCATATTTTTGATACCAAAACCACAAAAGTTGATTTTCAGAGGAGAAGAAGAGCAGAAGAGGTATTGCAACGTGATTAATTCAATAGGAAACAACTTGTAATCTCATATACTCTTGTAATCATTCAGTCTTTGGTATCATTCGTTAACTCAGTTAGTTTACCTTGGCTAAATTATTACTCTTGTATTGATTATGACGTTTGAAGGCTAATACCATCGGGTATTAGCCATTATTATGAAGATCTGAATGTTTGGTTCGTTACTCTCGATTACTTAATTTATCGTTGATTTCTTGTTTATGTTTATCAATTTATACTTGTTTACGTGCTTTTGTATGCGACCTATCATTCAATTGGGTCTAGTCCTACATATTTTTAATGCGCTGCAACTTTGATGTTGTTTGGGCGTAGGCTAAGAGTCTTGGATAGCTCTCTATATTGCAATTTATATATCTAGAATCATAGAATCACAATTATCGACCTATCTTTGCCTTTAGATTGTGAGCTTAGTTGGACCGGCAGGTGACCTAGAGATCAACGAGTATGTTCTCGATTAATTGGTAAAGACTTGGTCAGTAGACTACTAGTGTATGAATTCCCATTAAGCAGTAAGTGGGTAAAGTCTCTATGAGCTAGGGTTTAACAAGATCACCATTGCTTTAATCCCTAAGATAAATTATAATCAGAAAATAAGGATGCTTTATGCAGATGCGTTTAATTGTGACAGAATTCTACGTTTCTAGGTTTAAGGAAGAAATACCGCCTTAATCTTAAGAATGATATGCCTCCTCGAGATAAGTAATCATTGCTCTAAATAAACAAACCAACGTTCTGATTGGATTAATAATGGTTAATTTAGTTTTCTTATATTTGGCTAGATCGCTCTTTTATCTTCTGTTAATTTGCTTGCGTGTGTTTTAGTGTCTTAAGTTGATTTTAGTTACCACAAAACCCATGCCAGTCTCTCAGGCTGAGAACCCCCCTTATCCGTTAGATTTAGGATTAAAATAGGTTTAGCATAGGTTTAACATAAAATAGAATTAACTTAATTTTTAGATAACCAAAAAATTAATAATTTAAAAGATTGTTTCTCGCTCTTAGTGATCGACACCCTACTTACCATGAAACTATCACCGACCGGGTACACTGCCCGTTAGAGTGTTGTTTTTGGTTAAGTCGGCAAAATATAAATTTAAAACTTGAAATCATAAAAATAACACCACACAACGACACATCAGCTGTACTAAATGCCGGAATGCTAACCAATGAGGCAATTAGGAATGGAGCGTTGAAGAAGGTTACTGAGAAGAGAGGGAATATTAGAGAGCCGAGTAGGGATGAAAATGCTAGGAATGATAACAAGAGGTCTTGGACCGGAAGGGCGTTTGCCACAATCACAAACCCTGTTAGGAAGGAGTACACTGGTACAACACCTAAATGCCCAAACTGTAACTATCACCATAAACCCGAGGTACCTTATCGGTTGTGTACAAACTGCTACCGATCCGGGCACATTGCCAAGTGTGGAAAACTAGAAGGGGGGTTAAATAGTTTTCTAAATTTTTTGACCTTTTAAAACTTGTAAAACACTTTGTTTGAAACTTTTTAGTGAAGTGATCTAGATATTGATGTTTGATAATTAAGAAGTAAGAGATGTAAAAGTAAAAAGAAAATAAAGTGTAGAAAGATTTCACCGGGACACAAGTATTTATAGTGGTTCGTCTACAAGGACACCTTCCTTGTCCTACTCCACTCCCCGAGTCACCTACTCGAGAGTTTGTTAAACACTAGTCACCGATCTCCTTTCACTTGGCGGAGAAGCCTTCACAACGATGGTACACTTCTATAGGTTACAAAGAT
>BQNB010053570.1:0-35704 GCA_026074375.1 Tanacetum coccineum
CAGAACTCAAAATTGATTGAGGCCAGACTTTTTGAAAAGTACATTAAATGAGCTACTGTTTAGAGTCCAGAAGCACTTACAAACCTATTACCATCATGGAGATATTCACTCATGAACACAACCCTAAATTCTGCTCACCTAAAATCAAGATCTGACACAAACCCTAACATGAAACATGCATGATCATAACCCTAGACTAACCCTAATCATTATTATACCATTATTGTTCCTTTATTTTCTATATTTTCTATAAACCCTAGATCCATCACATTAAATGTTACATGAATATATAAATCAGATAGGATTAACATGCTTACCTTAAATGCTAGAACCTAAACAACGATTCTTGAGGTTTTCCTTCGATCAACAATGGAGGTCGATATTTCTTTGGATATAGGGGCTGTGATTTCGACCAAGATGGAGAGGGAAGGAGTTATTTGTGAACTAGGTTTCTTCTAATATATCTAAATGGTATCCTAATCCCCCTATAATTCCACTTTTACAAATTTAGCACTCTAAATCCTTTTAAACTCTATATGCCGATCGTCCCCCCTATTCATTATTTTTTATATATATATTTTTAATTAGTTTATTAATTACCCTATTACTTACATTACCTTAAGTTTATAAAAACCTAAGCTAATTTGAGTAAACTTTGTACATAAACGCCACCTACTAGACTTTCTAAAAATAAATTGTTCATTCACATTATCACTTTTCTAAATATGGAAAGTTTACTGGCAAACTTCCAAATTTCACGATCTACATCTTCCTTTCCCAATACTTCACTATCTATTATCTTAACCGCTTAACTATTAAAAACCAGAATTGACGTAGCAATGCCCTTCAACACGTCCTGTCATTCCCCCATTATCACCACCATTGAACAAATGAAAACTTAACACCAAACTCGTATGCACACAAAATAAGATAATCATTTACCTTCTAAAATGACATCATGCATGTATGTAAACCACTTCGACATACATATAGAACACATAGCACGCAAGAAACATACAAAATGGATACTTAGCCATTTTAAAAATAAAAAAAAAAAAAATAAAGGTATAAACTACCTACTCAAATCAACTGTTTGTCCACACAAAGGTGTTGGGCGCAGTTTGATGCAAAAGGGAAAGTGAATAGCTTACGCATCCCGCTAACTCAAAGTTCATAAGAAGAACTACACAACTCATGATTTAGAACTTGGAACTGTAGTGTTTGATCTAAAGATTTAGAGACACTCGTATGGCACGAAGTGCATCGTGTTCACTGATCATAAGAGCTTGCAACACATTCTTGATCAGAAGGAGTTAAACATGAGACAACTCCGATGGTTGGAACTATTAAGTGATTACGATTGTGAGATTTGTTATCACCTTAGAAAGGCGAACGTGGAGGCAGATGCCTTAAGCCGAAATGAGATGATTAAGTCGCTACGAGTTCGAGCCTTAATGATGACAATCGACGTAAACCTTTCATTTCAAATTTTGAAAGCTCAAGCCGAAGCAATGAAGGAAGAAAACCTTCGTGGTATGAACAAATAGTTTGAGACTCGTCTTGACGGAAACACACAGTAATTGGGGGAAAAACAGTAGTTGGGTACACGTTTTTAAACGGATTGACGACCTTGATCAATGAATGAGTTTATACAAACTAAATATTCTATCACATCTGGATTAGAAAGATGACCATATCTTAAGAAGTTAAACTGGTGACCCATAATGAAAGCAAAATATGGCCACTATTTCATAATGGTTGATAGTGCAAAAGTTAAGGCCGAATATCAAAAACCATCTGGTTTATTGGTACAACCTGAGATTCCTTAGTGGAAGTGGGAGAAGATAACAATGGATTTCGTCACGAAATTGCCAAAGAGGTCAAGTGGTCACGATATAATTTGGGTTATCGTTGATCGACTCACTAAATCTGCACATTTTCTGCCAATGAAGGAAACAGATTCAATGGAGAAGTTAACGAGACTTTAATTGAAAGAAGTAGTCTCAGCATGGAGTGCCAGTTTCGATCATCTCTACGAGATACAGATTCATCTCATTTCTAGCAGCCACTTCAGAAAGTCTTTAGGTACTGCAGCTAAGATGTGAGTACTGTCATATCATCCCCCCAATGCGACGTTCAAAGGAGAGTACCATTCAAACAACGAAGGATATGTTACGTGCATGTGTGATTGATTTTGGAAAGGGATGGGATAGACAATTACCTCTAGTGGAATTTTCTTACAACAACAGTTATCACACGAGCATTAAGGTTGCACCGTTTGAGGCATTATCTGGTCGTAAGTGTCGATCACCTATCAGCTGAATTGAGGTTGTAGACAGTCAACTCACTGGTCCAGAGATTATTCATGAAGCAACTGAGAAGATTATTCAGTTTAAAATCCGAATTCAAGCCGCTTGTGATCGTCAAAAGAGTTATGCTGATGTGGGGAAAAACCTATTGAGTTTCAAGTAAGGAGGATAAGGTCATGCTAAAAGTTTTACCATGGAAAGGGGTGATACGTTTCAACGAAAGGGGTTAAACGTTTTGAAAAATAGGGAAAGCTGAACCCGCGTTATATTGGACCTTTCAAGATTCTTGCTAAAGTTGGAACTGTTGCTTATCGACTCAAACTCCCGGAACAACTGAGTAGAGTCCATAGTACTCTTCATGTATCGAAACTAAAGAAGTGTCTTATCTGACGCTGACGAAACACTTGCTATTTATCCCGTTGGATGAAATTCAAATCGACAACAAGGCTCATTTCGTTGTGGAACCCGTTGAAATCATTGACCGAGAGTCAAAATTTGAATCAAGCCGCACCCCCATATCCCAAAGTACGTTGCAATTCAAGAAGAGGTCCCGAGTTTACATGGGAGCGTGAAGACCAATTCCAGAAAAAGCATCCGCACCTTTTCGTTGACCCCGTACCCTCGTCGAATACCACAACTTGAGATTTGAGGACAAAGCTCTCTTAACGGGGAAAGACTGTAACACTCCGCAAATTCACAGTTCAATATTTTACCATTTATGTTTGATAATGTATAATAGGTTTACCAGGCCCCTAGGCCTGAACCGTATTATCATAATGGGCTCCAGGCCCAACCAAAGCAACCTAAAATATGATGGGTCAGAACTAAGCCCAGTTCCGTGCTGGCACGGCCTATAAGAGGTAAAACAGGCATGACAGACCTTCCACGGACCAAGAAACATCCGCGGAAGGGAACCCACATCCGCAAGAACACGATTACTGCGGACCCTTGCCAGACAGGGGGCCTACTTCGGCCTACTAACAGATATGAGCGAAATATTAGGAAAACCTAGTATTAGGCTCACCTATAAAAAGGGGTGCTCTGACACCCCACGAGGTATGATTTTCTGATCACATTTCACACACACATATACTATGACATTCTCTAACAAAAACATGAATACTTACTCTCATGCTAGAGTCTAATCATAGGGTCCGTCCTCACAGTAAGACTAACAGTTTACCTTTAATTGTGCAGGAGATCACTACATCACTTGGCTTAGTACAAGATCCTATTCATTGGCCCAGTCCAATAACCATCTCAGATCCACCATATTCAGCCCGTAACATATTTTTGTACTAACAAATGGTGCCTCTCCATGGACTGACTGGACTACAACTCGCGTTCTACGTAAATACTCACATAGAGACAATCATGAACAATCTGCCCCTAGCCAGCCCACATCCGCCATGCGGAATACAATTAGGAGAGGAAAAGAGCCAACACCACAAGACTGGGGTGGGCTTGCGTCCGACACAGCCCTCCGAGAGTATTGTGACAAAAATTAAAACCAATTGCTCCCTATCATAGCGGAGAAATTTAACAAAGAGAAAGAGAAAAATGAAAAACTAAAAGAAGTTAAATCCCGACTTAACTTCGGCGGATCTATCGGAACGTCACGATATTCCGAGTCAAGGACAATGAGTACCAAGTAATATAAAAAGAGATATAGATCTAGGCACTCGCGCAGCCGAAGACCTAGCCCTAGTGTGTTCTCAAGACTCAAACGTGACCGATCAAGATCGCCAAAACCAAAAGAGAAAGAGGGATCTATAACACCTTGATAATTCACATAGCATCGAAGGCTAAATATGGGGTATTACTTCATGAATCAACAATCATAATCATAGAAAATGACTTATAAAGAGACGTTTGGAAAATTTAGTTTATCATTCAAATATCGCATAAAATCAAGTTTTACAAAGAAGTTCCCAAAATACATTGAAACATAACGTTTGAATGATAACAAGTTGGACGCCATGCCAAGTCCATGCCACTTCCATGCCTTAAACTGCTTAGTTTACTGAGATTAACATGCTAAAAAAGGTCAAAACAAAAGGTTGAGAGAAATTCATAGGTTTGTAATGAAATGGGTTGAATACACATCATCATAAGTGGTAATAATTATAACAATTACAATTTATTATGAAAACAGTGTGTTGGAGTGTGTGGGTTATAATTGCCCTAGCTCATGACAATTCAACACATTAACATGGAAATCACCTCAGTAACATTATTGGAGGAAAATGTCCTCTTGGAAAGGTTAACTTTCCGAAAGTTACTCATTTTTCTCAATAAAATAAAAGTGCGTTGATACCTCATGGATAGGTAAACACAAACGGAGATTCGTCAATCCCAATAGATCTATCCTACAATATTCGCGTATCACAGTTCACAAGTGATTAATGGTTTCATGATTAAATAGATATTAGACAGAGAGGAAATTGGAGTTTAATTAAATATGTGGCTTACTCATCGGGTTTTACTATAAGCTTAAAGAGTTATACTAGGGTTTTGGAGGGAAATATAATTCAAATATTATGCATTGTAACCTTGTACACATGACTTATAAGTTTTTACTTTTGGTTTGTATAAAAACATTACATGTAATCAGGGTTTTGGTATAAACATTAACGTATAAAATCCGTTTTATATTAAATGTTATAAAAGGTATGTTAAATAGATAACGTATGGTAAAATAAAGTTTAGAACATATTACTTGACATATTATAACGTTTACTTGATATAAACATTGATGGAATTGGCATTGGTAGTTGCAGAGCACGTTTACTTTTGTAATGTAAGTTACATTACGTTATGGATGGAATAAAGCAAAAATCTTTCCATGAAAATGGTTGCATCTAATTTAATAGATGGAAATTACACTGAGGAAAATTGCATCTGATTTATAATGGATAATGTATCTGAGGGAGGAAAATTATGGGTTGTTATAGTTTCCCAACCTTAAAGATATCTCATCTCGAGATTTAGTTAGATGTTGGAGTGATGTTTGAAAATATATGTGGATATTTGTCATGAATTTGATCTTCGCGTTCCCATGTAGATTCTAGTCCTCTTTTAGATTCCATCTTACTTTGACTATAAGGAATAATCACTTTGTTTTAGTTTGCTTGACTTCTCGATCCATAATTCACTGTTCTTCCACAAAAATTGATTTTTCATCAAAGAGCCGAAGCTCTTTCATTGGAATGATGAGGGATTCGTCAGATAGGCATTTCTTTAAATTAGAAACGTGGAAGGTACTGTGGACCTTACTGAGTTCTTCAGGAAGCTCAAGTGTGTATGCCACTGGGCCGACCCTTTTAAGGATCTTAAATGGTCCAATGTATCGGGGGTTAAGCTTTCCTCGTTTTCCAAATCGGATGACACCTTTCCGAGGTGACACTTTTAACATAACACGATCTCCAACTTGGAATTCCAAAGGCTTTCACCTATAACATTGACGTAACTCCTTTGCAGGTCTCTTGCAGCTTGCAAGCGTTTGTCCTCAGAATTTTATCACTATCCTTTACGTGGTTTTCCATGGAATGTCTCTAGTCCCTGTGAGTTGGACATCTCCAACTTTGGCCCAACAGATAGGTCATCGCACTTTCGACCATAAAGTGCCTCGAATGGTGCTGCCTTAATACCGGCATTGGTAAACTGTTATTGAAGGAAATTCTACCAGTGGTTAGTGTCTCTTCCATCCTTTTCCAAAATCCGATAACACAACTCGTGAGCATGTCTTCGAGTGTTTGGATAGTTCTTTCACTTTGTCCATCTGTCTCGGGATGATATGCCGTACTCATGTCTAATTGAGTACCCAAAGCATTCTGCATTGACTGCCAAAATCTGGATGTGAAATGACTATCACGATCCGATATAATGGATATCGGATAACTCCATGCCGTGAAACTATCTCCTTTATATATAACCTTGTAAGGGTTTCCATACTATCTGTCTCTCTAGTAGGGATAAAATGTGCTGTTTTGGTAAGGCGGTCTACAATGACCTAAATTATGTCATGTCCGCTTGATGTTTTGGGTAGTTTTGTAATGAATTCCATTGTTATTCTTTCCTTTCCATGTAGGAATCTGCTTGTTGTATCATTAGCCGGATGGCTTCTGACAGCTGCTTTAAACTCTAGACAAATGATAAACACTTGCCAACATATCAGCGATGATTCCTTCATGTTAGGCCACAAATAGAGTTTCTTTAGATCCTGATACATCTTGTCAGAACCTGGGTGGATGGAATACTTTGATTTATGGGATTCATGGATGATCAAGTCTCTTAAATTACCAAAGAGTGGTAACCATCTTTGGTTCTTGATACATCAGGTTCCATCAGGACGTACTTCAAATGCTTTCTCCATTCCTCATAAATTCTCAGCTTTGATGTTTTCTTCTTTGATTGCCTTGGTTTAGGCTTTGAGGATTTGTTATGATAAATTGGGTGAATGTCAATGCTAATTCCCTTGACAAAGTTAATCAAAGTGTTTGATTTGTTTCTTCCAGCTTAAGGCATCTGCTACAACATTTGCCTTTCCAGGATGGTAGCGAATCTCATAATCGTAATCTGCAAGCAATTCTAACCAACGGCGTTGTCTCATGTTCAACTCTTTCTGATCACGGATATCTGAAACGTTTATGATCAGTAACATGAACAACTTGTGCATATAAGATATGTCTTCCAAATTTTAAGAGCGAATACAACTAACTCCCTAATTCAAGTCGTAAGTGGTAAAGTTCTCTTCAAGAGGCTTGTGTTTATGTCGAGATGGAAAATGGCAATACCTTTATCCTCTTTTGCATTAACACTGTCTCTATCCAGAACCTGTGTGATGCATCACAGTTAACACAAAGTCATCGTACTCCTTCTGGTCAGCTAATAATTGGAGCTTCACACAATTTTTGTTTTAGCAGTTGGAAGGCTGACTCTTGGTTTTCTCCCTAGATATACTTCTTGTTTTTCTGGGTTAATTCAGTCAAAGACTTTGTAATCTTTGAAAAACCTTCGATGAATCTCCGATAGTAGCCGAGTCCTAAGAATTGGCGTACTTCTATGGGTGTAGTAGGAGATGCCCAATCCTTGACTGCTTCAATCTTGGCGGGGTCAACGTAAATTCCTTGGCTGTCAATTACGTGCCCAAGAAATTGCACGATACTGATCCAGAAATCACATTTGGAAAACTTGGCATACAATTTCTCCTTTTTGAGTAATTCCAAGTATATTCTAGTGACAACGTGTTTCTTCTTGTTACGGGGAGTAGTAATAATATCATCGATGAACACAATCCCACAAAATTATTCCAAGTATGGTTTACATACACGGTTCATGAGATCCATGAACACAGCAGGCACGTTGGTTAAACCAAATGGCATTACTGGAAATTCATAGTGTCCCTGTCTTGCGTTCTGAAAGCATCGTGGGGAAATATATCAGCCCTGACTCTCAAGTTGGTGATAGCCGATCTTAAGTCAATTTCACGTAAAACACACGAACCTAAGTTGGTCAATAATCATCGATCCTGGGTTATAGGTAGCATTCGTTACGGTGAGTTTATTAGCTTCCGGTATCGATACACATTTCTGAAAGATCCGTCCTTTCGTTTTAACAAACAAGACAGAGCTCTCCCAAGGCGATGTACTTGGTCGAATAAAGACCTCGTTGTCTGCTAATTCTTGTAGTTGTTAGATAGTTCTTGCATTCTAAAGGAAGCTAATCGTAGGGTGAATCCAGGATACTGGTGCCACTCCTGCATTAAATTGATTTGGAATTCTAACTTGGCGTACAGAGAAGCCTGGCGGGTAGGTCTCAAGAATAACTTCTGGAAATTCTCTGACGACTGGAGTATATTCCAGTCGTTTTTTTCCGTCTGAACTTCTTCCCGTTACATGGGCTAGAACGAAAACTTGATACCCCTGATATATTTCTTATCGGTTTTAATACAGGATAAATGAGGCTTAGTCGGGTTTTACTTCGATCACCTCGTATGATCAAAGTTTCACCGTTAATTAGGATGTAGACGACTTTCTCGTCACAAATAATTCTAGCATGATACTTGGATAACCAATCCATACCAATGACGATGTCAAAACTACCAAGCTTAATCGGCATAAGGTCGATTTTGAAAGGTTGATTTAACAAGATCAGAGTACAACCCTAGATAACGGTATTAGTGCCTACTAGGTTTCCATCAGCTATTTCTAACTCGTAAGGAGGTATCTAGTGTAATTGGTGGGATATTAAGCATAGAAGCAAGAGATATGGATACAAAACTTTTATCGGCTCCTGAATCAAATAATACTCTAGCTAAATGTTAGTTTAGAAGGAATGTACCCGTGACTACGTTCGGGTCTTGGTGAGCATTCTTGTCCCTCAGCATGTATGCTCTCCCATGGGCATTGTTGTTTGCTTTTGATCACTGGTTTCTGTAATGCCCTTTCTCTCCACAAGCATGACAAGTTACTATTACTGGTTGCAGGTTACTTCCAGTGGCTGGCCTTTTGTTCTTACAGTTCCTGTCTGATGACCTACCTTGTTTGCAAGTCTAGACACTTGACAGTGGCAAGTCTATGTGATGCAGGGCGCATCTATTTTACACATGGGAAGAGCTTCCCAGCATACCACTATTGTTTTAGTGTGTGCCACATAACCTTGACGGTTTTTCTTGCCTTCTATCTGTTGTTTGGTAAGTATCATTGTTGTGGTTGTAGTGTTGTTGTAAAAATTTGGGTTTTTTATTTTGTAGTTGTTGTTGTTAAAGGTTCTTCGAACTCATCAAACTTTCGTTGCGATCATTGGTTTCTTTGCACAACATTGTGATTAGTTTACTTGATCCATTAACCGCGGTAGGTAATGACTTCCAACCAAAGTTTAAGATTTTTGAACCGGTAACATTTTCCTCAATACACCTGGGTAATCCGCCTCGATGAATACTCCATGAGTTTTCTCAGAATTTGTACCTAGTTGGTACATAAAACCATGCCAACTCCCCTAGAACTTCTAAACAAAGTCTTGATATCATCCCTTTTACAGTTAGATTGTACAAATCATTTCCATTTTTCTTGACCTCTCATTCGAGATAATACTTTCTTTATTAAGAGCTTTTTAAATTCAAAACCAGGTGATTTTATAAGCTTCCTCCCTTTTCCATTGCTGGGCGAATGAAGTCAACAGGACCAAGCTTCTTCAGTTAGAGTAACCAGTAGCAATTTCACTTTTGTTGCAGAATCCTCAGTTACAGTTCCTACGGAGAAATACCGATTCATTCGTCAAACGAGTGGATGAGACCAACAGCGCCCTTCCCGTACCTTTGGAAATAGAAAGGTGGCCAGCTCATAAACTCTTTTGTTACTACATTTTCTTGCTACATGAGTTTCTCTTTGTCCGGTGTTCCTATTGGTATTATCAGTATTTTCCATGGTAGCAGCTTGTGCTTCTAGAGCTGCGGAAACACTATTAGTGATATGTGTTTAATTACACATACCATTTTCCCATAATAAGCGACTTAAAGACTAAAACATGCAAAAATACATTGTATTTGTATATTTGCATTTTGTATTTGTGCAGGAAATGGATATCGATAGAAAAAACAAAAAGAAAGCCAAAAGCAGCAAATCCAAGCAGAATAAAAAGGACAAAGCCAAAAGTTCAAGCCAAGTGAAGAATATACAACTTTGAGAGGCTAAAATTAGCCTAAACCTTAAGGTTGTATTGCTAAAGAGAAAGACAAGGCCAAACTGCCAACTGAACGGGCAGAGATTACAATTTAAGTTATAAGACTTGCATGGGGACCAAACTGTCTATCTCCCCCAAAAAGTCTTCTTCCCCAGCCCAATCAAACCCAGGGAACAACTTGGTGGTCGTACCATACCTCTCCCCGCAAAACCACTTCTCTCCCTATGCCAAAATCATTTTCAACATACCCTACTACCTCCCCCCAGTTGTATAAAAGCCATGTTGGCAATCCTTCTCTTTTCCCAAGTATCTTCAATGGCCGAGATTGACTCCAAAGGAGCTCAAAAGAAATCAAAGGCTGGGATTTGCTTTAGATTCACCTCACACAACAAGCACACTTGTTTTTATCTCTCCAAAGAAGCACAAGCTCAAGTCCAAGACTTCGGCTTAAATACGAGCTATTTGTAAGCCTTTGAGCATCTTAAAAGTTTTTTCTAGTTTTTAGTTTTAATAACTTAGCTTATTTTCAGTTATTTACAGCTTTTATTTCACTGCTTTGTAACACTTTCAAAATTAATGCAAGTTTGAAGTTTTTTTTAATCAATACCAGTGTTAAGTTTCTTAATCATATTGTTTTGTGTTCAAAGAGTTCTCAATACAGCTTATTTATAAGCTGCCTTAATCAAGTAAATCTAAAAAAGTAAGTAGTAAAGAGAAAAATCATACCAATCACATCTCAAATATACCACAGCTTATGTTGTATCGAAGATAAGCCATTCGGGATGGGCTTTATGGATCTTACTAACTTGTTTTCTACAAGTTAGAGCTTGTAGATTGTGATTACCCTGTTTTGAACAAGGGTGTGTAAGTCTCTCTTTTCTTACCTTACTATTTATTGCAAGAACTACTAGTTATGATGTTAGCACTGTTAGTTTTAAGTTAAATACGCTAGAGACCAATTCATGCTTATTTAAGTGCTTATTATTGATTAATATTTGCTTATAAGTGTTTTACTTTGTTATTTGATAATCTGTTTTTAATTAGTTTGAAAAAAAAAATGATTTTTAAAGGCTATTTTCAAATAACAGTACTAACCTGTAGTTAGTACTGCTAGTTCATTTTAGGAACAGTACTAACTCCCCACACTAAGCAGTAACTAAACGCTAAGTTAGTTAAAATGGTAAGTTTACTTTTTGGAACACACTAACTTAACACTACCAGTACTAACTCCAAGTTAATACTGTTAGTCTTAACTGTTAGTACTGGTTGTTCAACTTAGCTTATCAGCTTATAATTTCTGTTATATCAGATTTACATTAGCCATTTTGAGTAAATTAAACACATTTTCCTTTACTTTCTTTTAGGTGTAAGCAATTAATACTTATTTCCTTTTAAAATATTTTCATAGTGTACAGTTTTGTAGCTTTTTAGCTTTATTTATCATTTTTAGTTTATCTAGTTGCTTATATCCTATTACTAAGTGCTTATTAAGGTTAGGTGATCTTCTGTTTTAGCTTGTTTGCTTATTTATTATTTCTTTAAGACTTGTTAGCCTAGCAGTACTAACCTTAAGCTAACAGTACTAACTTTAGCCTAGCAGTACTAACTCCAAGTTAGTACTGGTAGTTAAACTATTATACTAGTTGTTAGTACTGTTGTGTTATCTAGTTTATTTAGCTTAATAGCTTTTTGTATTTGCTTATTTTATAGTTAGGTTTAGTTATTTGTCTGTCCTTAAGTTTACAATGAGATTATTTGTGTCTTAGTGGAAAAGTTTATAAGTGTTTTTGTCCATTTCTAGCTTTTTGTTATGTTGTTCAGTGCTTTTTCTCTTTGCTTATTTTTATGTGCTGTTGCTTTAGTTTTATCAGTTTTAGTGCCGACATCATTCTTTGACATTTCAAACACAAATCGACAATCCGTCTTGCGAATTCTCCCATTCTAGCCCGTTGGGACATAACGACCCCGGGAACACTCTAACTAGCTTCGGTTTATACTGGATAACTTGGCCTCGCGGATTCTGATCCTTGTTGTATTTATATCATATATAGATAAGTTTTCTAAGGAGATAATTGCAGCGAGTCAATTAGCAACTAGTTTCCTGAATGGCGGACCTAAGTCATGCTGGTGCTAGCAGATTTGATAGTCCACCCTGGGAGACATTTCTATCAACATTTACAAGGCAACCACAAAATAAGAATCAATACAAAAATAGTCAAATCGATAAGTCATTGTCAAAAATTTACATACATAGTGGATATTGAAATAACTTGACATAGATACTATATTGATACAATCTTAACAAAGAAATATAACAGTACCTTGATATTAAATTGTTGGATATAATAGAAAATTTTGGAATCAAGGACTTTCCACAGATGACACCTCTAACAAGCATATGAACTCATTAGTTCCTCGAGACTGCATTCACTCTAGTATCAACGGTATGATCCATAATGCATTTATCAACTTTGCTAAGATAGACTCATCAAAGGATAGTCTGGTTGGTGGTGTATACCTAATCGTGATGAAGATCCACGATGAAGAGAAGATAATGGTATGAGAGATCCAACAAGCTCAGTCTATCTAGAAGGTGTAATGGTGGAATTATATGCTCAATGTCTTGAGCATTAATCATATCTGGATACATAAATAAACATCAAAGATACGATACATGAATAACCTTAACACAGGGTATAGGATAGACAACCACGACATAACAATAAATCGTTATCATGAAATAGCGAGTTATAACAAATCACAACTGTTTATGTCCATAAATAAAAAACTTGTCTACATATTTTTACATAGCCAAAAATTTGACCAAGTTCATTATTTTATTCCACACATCAGTGTTAGATTCTAAACCAAAGCTAGTAAATGACAAGGAACTAGTCTAGTAGTCTGGTGGTCCTCCCTTGTGGTTCTTGAGCTCATGGATCGTATACAGAAGACTCTTCATATCTGAACGGTGACGAACCTAGATATCCTCAATGAGCATCTCTATAGTAGAAATCCTGACGCGAGCAAGAACAATCTCATTGTCATGCCTTATTTGCTCTCTTTGTAATCTAAAAATCTGGGTAAGGGCTTCTTGAAGTTCGGTTTCTAGTTGGTCAAAATCTCGCTGTATGATTACTCGACAATATAAACCAGACCTTGCTATCATTATCTTCCATATATCAAATGCGCTGAACAAGAGGGAGCTCATCTAAGGGATTCAAAATAGTCCTTGATCTGGTTCCTCATGGCGCTCCCAGATGCTCTTATGAAGAACTCTCTCCAATCTTAAATCTTGAGGTAGGGCAGAAGAATCAATAGGAGGATGATAGGGAAACAGGCTCGTTGTTTGAGTGGCAAATCTCCTCAGAGTAGAAATAAGTATCGGGATCAAATAGTGTTGATGGTGTAACAACAGAGATGGAAGCAAAACAGTTGGTGAGCCAATAGACCGTGGCAATGGAATACGTGATTCATTACTAGTAGCATTATATGCTTGCATGACCTTCATATACGGATCATCGTGGAAAGGTGAGATGCTAGCGAGGCTAAAAGATCCTTAGATAAATCCTCTGAAGAGTATGAGAGGTTACCCCCCGGTGAGCTAGGGAAATAGTCCGGTGAAGCCGGGGTATAGTCAGAGTATTCGTAGAGGAAAAAGCATCCTCAATATAGGAATCAGATAGGACGATAATAGGGTGGGTGGATGTAGACATAATTCTGTAACAACCCAGTGGAAAATAACATAAGTTATTTATATAATAGTTATGTATCTTTACATACTATTCAGGAAATGTAGTGGCACGGAGGACTTTCTTAGATGGAAAAAGTAGTTATAGTTTAGGTTTTAACCTTGTTCTCTATAACCGCGGCTCTTGATACCAATCTATAACACCCCGATAATTCACATAGCTACAGCGGAAGCTAATATGGGGTATTACTTCATGAATCAAAGTCAAATCCATAGAAAGACGACTCAGAATGAGACTTTGGAAAAATTTAGTTATCATTCAATATCATATCAGAGTTTTACAAAAGAGGACCCAAAATACATTGAAAACATAAAGTTTGAATGATAACAAGTTTGGACGCCTGCAAGTCCATGCCACTCCGTGCCTTAAACTGCTTAGTTACCTGAGATAAACATGCTAAAAAGGTCAACACAAAGGTTGAGTGAAATTCATAGGTTTGTAATGAAATGGTTGAATACAAGTCATCATAAGTGGTAATAATTGTACAATTACAATTATTATGGAAAACAATATTATTGCCCTAAGCTCATGACATCAACACGTTAACATGGAAATCACCTCAGTAACATTATTGAGGAACAAATGTCCTCTTGGAAAGGTAACTTTCCAAAGTTACCTATTTATCTCAAAAATAAGTGCGTTTTGATACCTCATGTACAGTAAACACAAACGGAAGTTCGTATAATCCCGATAGATCTATCCAAACAAATTCACGTGTCACTATCGCAAGTGTAAATAGTTCAATGATTAAATGATATTGCAGTGGAAGGTAAACTTAGGCAATAATATATCAGGATAGCATACAGTTTGAAAATACTTGTATTCATGGTTTATAGCATGTATCCCCCCACGGGGTTTGAAAAACATATAAAGGTGGGACTATGAACTCACCTTAACAGGGAAATCTGATTGATGGCAAAAGTAAATCAAATTGGATTAAAACGGCTTCGCACGCAACTAAGGATAATATGTCAAGTCTTTATGTTTTATATTTCAAAACTTTATATCATTAAGTTTAATGAAAATATTGGGTTTATTACTTGTTAAAATATCGTAATCACGTGTCCGGGCTATCATAATCTCAGAGATCGTGTAAAAACGTTTGAGGAGCCTAGATACTTTAAAATCGAAAATCCAGTAACTCCGTCAAATATTACGCAAATGAAAGCCCTAACATGAAACTCCCAAGTAACGTTTATACGTTTATAGTTTAATTGAAAAAGATTTATCTTATTAAGTTTCTTCAAGCTAGTAAAGATAAAATATGTTAATACTTACATAATTGATTTATATGTTTCGATCGATGAATGAATGATAAATGTGTCAGGTTTTTAATAAAATCAAGTTTTAAAATGTTTAAATATATTTTTGTTATTAAATATA
Source organism: Tanacetum coccineum (assembly GCA_026074375.1). Taxonomy (NCBI): domain Eukaryota; kingdom Viridiplantae; phylum Streptophyta; class Magnoliopsida; order Asterales; family Asteraceae; genus Tanacetum; species Tanacetum coccineum. The sequence goes on from BQNB010053570.1 coordinate 15,128, forward strand.
AAAATATTACATTTTATACCTTTGAAATTTGAAAATGGCATATAACAATTGGTATATTATATAACTTTTACAAATTTTACCTTACTTTATAATTTAAACCATTTAACCATTTTAAACCCTTAAACTTTGATATATGGCAAACTGGCCCCTGTGTTTTAACTTAAGAGTAAATGAAACTTTTGGCCCGAAAGATTATAAGTTTCTAAAATTACCAATTTATAACCCTTATGCATGAAAAGTTTTGTGTTTTTAGTCCAAATTTCATGATCTTTGTATTTTTTTATCTCAAAATTAATTTTCAGCTTATAGCATATACTATACAGCTAAAAATAAGTTAGTTTTTTACTAGCTGTAGCTATGAAATGAGCTTATGAGATTTTGAAAATCAAAATGGGGTACATTTGGTTTAGAAAATGTAATCCGTTCCGACGTTAGAGCTTTTAAGGGTTTTGATTCTAAGTTATAAAAATGATCAATTAGCAATAGAAATAGCTATAGGACAGCTTATAGCTTTTAGTTTATATTAGGGTTGAATGAATATAGCTTTTTAGGGTTTTAAGGGTGCGTTTGGTTTAGGAAAACCAAATGAGTAGGTTTAGGGTTTAAGAACTTAACTCATGTGATCATGAAAGTACATAGGAACTTTATTAGGAATTTATGATAAGCTTATGAGGGGTGTAGGGAAAACTAGCTCATGTATAAAGTTCGAATAATTAGGTTTCAAAGATGGTCGAACTTAGGGTATGGTTAGGGATTAAAAAGGTTTAAAAGTGTTGATAATTTGTACACAGGCTAGAATAAGTTTAAAACAAGATCTGAAAAAGTATCAAAAGCTTTATGAACAAGTAAGAAAGACTTATTAGTCACATGAAATGGGTGAAATGTAACCCTAACATAGAGAAGAATCAAGGACTTCTATCCTTATTAACTTGGCTTCTAAACTAGCTAGTCTTTTGGTCTTCTCTTTTCTAGGGCTTAGACTAGAACATAATTTATAGTCTGTGTTTAATTTTTTGTGGCGAGTTTTTAAAAGTGTCTTGGTTTTGGTTTATAATAGGGCATTGAAATGATTGGAGGCCAAGTTTTGAAGGAGTATGGCCAAGTTATGAAGAAGTAGTTGATCACGGTTTAAGGCTAGGTGTGACTATTAGATGTGGCTAGGACTCGCTTAGAGAGGTGTTGAGAGGTTAAAAAAAATAGAAGGGGGTTACGATATCCAAGAGGTGAACGAGGGGTTTCTTGGGGAACGAAAGGTGCAAGTTGATGACAGTAGGTGACAAAGAAGTGAATGGAGCTAGCAAGGTGTTTACAGAGGTGCAGGCAAGGTGGTGACAAAAAGGTGTGGTGGAGGGTGCTATCTTGGTTAGGACTTAGTTTAAAAGTAGTTAAGGGGTGTCGGGTTTGCTAGGGTTTTGGATTAAGGTTTTAGGTTTAGCCGAGTGTGTAGAGTGAAATGGAGGGAAAGAAATGTTTAAATGTAATGCTTAGGAGACTTGTAACTTGTGCTTAAATGGTGGCACAAATGGTATATATTAGTTTGGAGGGAACAAAAGCTAAATTTAAATCTCGTGCTTAATCGACTTGTACTCTAGCTTTAAAGGAGTTGTACTAGGGTTTTAGAGGAAAAATAATTCAAATATTATGCATTGTAACCTTGTACACATGCCTTATAAGTTTGTACTTTTGGTTCGTATGAAATCATTACATGTAATCGGGGTTTTGATATAAACGTTAACGTATAAAATCCGTTTTATAATAACGTTTTGGATAGTACATTAAATAGATAACGTATGGGAAAAATGAAGTTTAAAATATTTTACTTGACATATTATGACGTTTATTTGATATAAACGTTGATGGAATTGGCATTGGTAGGTTGGGTGAGCACGTTTACTTTTGTAATGTAAGTTACGTTACATTATGGATGGAATAAAGCAAAAATCTTTCCATGAAAATGGTTGCATCTAATTTAATAGATGGAAATTACACTGAGGAAAATTGCATCTAATTTAATAAATGGATAATTACATAGAGGAAAATTATGGGTTGTTATAATAGTCCACAAATGGACTTACTAATTTTTCCTTTTGGGTGTTTAATCTGACTAGAAGTACGGGCAACATAATAGTTATGGAATAATCTATAGCCTTTCTCTTCTATTTCTTGAAATAGTTAACCTACAAACTAACCTCTTCTCTCACCAGTTTATGGTGAACTTTGAAAGCCAAATTCATGTTTTAAGTGGTCAGAATCGCAACTGAATGCAAGTAGAAACAAAGACGAGTTAGGGTGCGTTTGGTTTGTACCTTTAATCAGAAAGATTCTGGTTCTACATTAACATGACTTTTCCATTAGTATATGGATTATATAAATCTAAATGGTGTTTTTTTTAAAGAATTTAAGGGGTGTTTGGCTTTGGCTAAGTTTCTTTATTTTGGAAATTAGTTCCACGATACTATTCAATAAAAAACATCATAAGAAATTATAGGCATAAAATGAATGGTGAGTCATGATCCACAAAAATTATCTTAAACGATCTCACCGTGAAGATTGAAAGTTAAATATACTGCACTTACAGTTATATTGCTTACTTCGGTTAAAAACTCAGTTTTGCCATATAACTCTTCAATTCATCGACCTTCCTGCAATCATAGAATATAAATTTCTAGATTAACCACAATTCACAAAACTATGTTTCTACTAGGTGACTGGTCTTGAAGGAATCATTTTTTTCAAATACGAAACTGACGTGCAACAAAAATAGTAGAGCAAAATCAAATAAACGAATCTCCTAATACCCGAGCTAGGCCTTACGAAACTGACACATACCTTCCGTGCACTGCTTATGCCAGCATATGCATGCTCATTTGAAATCTCATTTTAATATTCTATAAGAAAGTTTTTTTTGATTAAAAGTACTTAAAGCTAGCTACAGGATTATGTGTTGAGATTTGCAAAAGGAATTATGATTGTGTGGTTTCTACTTGCTTACTTTGATTCACTAGGCTAAGTGTCCTGTTACAAGAAGGTCTATTTCACGATACTGTGTTTTCATTAATGGAAACTTAGTATCCTGGAAAAGTAAGAGACAAGCAACTTTGTCTGAAGCTCAGTATAGGTCTATGGCTTCTACTACTTGTGAAATAATGTGGATTGTTAAAATCCTGGGTGAGTTTGGTATTGATAATGTTGTTCCTGCAGAATTATTTTGGTGATAATAATACCAAAACAAATTGCTGCAAATCCTGTTATCATAGAGAAAACAAAAACATTTGACATTGATGTACAATCTTGTAAGAGTAAAAGGTTCTAGTGGATTAAAAAAAACCTGTCAAGGTTTATATCAAATCTCACATAGGTGATATTCTAAGTAACGCCCTTGCAACTATCAACATTCACTTTGCTAAAAAATTGGGGTTGTTGAACTGTTATGTTGCATAAATTGAGGAAGGTGTTAAAAATGTATATTCTTATTTAGCAATCTTAAAGAAGCTTGAGGGTTAAAATGTAATTCTTATATAATTGGGTTTATGTTTTTAACTTGTGAAGCGGAGTGCTCTATATTTTAGGGCTAAATGGAAAATATTACGAGGGGTTGAGATATAAATATAAACAAGATCCATGGCTTAATTAGGGCTGCATTCACCATCGAGATTTCACCTACATCAATAATTCTCTAATTTGTTGAAGTTTCCTGGGTTTGATTTTGATCTGATCATCTTGATCATCATTGTTAGGGTTTGGATTTTCTGTTGTGTGAGTATGTTTTAGATTGAAAATGATCCTTCTGAAGGGGAACATCATTTGTTTTTTGTATCTTGTATTGGCCAGCACTCGTGTTGACAACTCATAAGGTTTTATCGGTACCAAATAACCAGACACGGATAGCCCTATTTGGAATACATTACTATGGAACTTTTTCATCAATAATATAAGAAAACATGAAAATCTAATTGATGGCTGCTAAATCCCTTTTAGGCCTTAAGCGGACTATGCATTGGGCCTTATCAAACAAAAAAACACACACAATGATTAAAACTTTACCAACAACAAATGTAGTAAGTTCTAATTAAATCAATTTAAAGGGAATGGTTAACATAACCTTTATGTCGAATAAAGTTACTATGTCAAAGCTTAAAGTTTAATAATTCATAACATTCTTATCAGTAATCTATTATCCTATCCAATAACCTCAAATAATGTTACCCAAATGCATCACCATCTCCTATTGCTCAAATTAGGAACTAAACTCATGTTTATTATGGGTGGTGGTTGGGGGGGTTTAGTCGAAATGGGCGCTGATTGAAAACTAATTATTGGAAGAAGTGAAAACGAAACATTAGAGTTCAATTAGTTTTTATGGACTTGTGATAGGACCTAGTCAAAATGTCCTTTTGATAGAACACAGAAAACTGTTCACAATTATGTTTTCAAACACATATACATGCCTCAAATAAATTTACAACTAAGCTTGGTATCATACTAACAATTGATCGAAGACTATCAAAGGTATCCGTTCCAGGATCGAGATCACAATTCACTTTGATAATAGCACCTAACTAATATCCAACCGAACAATGAATTTGAGTGCGATAAAATGAAGAAAATGATACCACGGATAAGGTAGCCCCATTGAACAAATTAAACTCAATGTCAATTCATGATACCACCATCTTTTAATTAAGACACAGAGAGAAAAATTAAGTGTGCAAAAATTAACCCTATTGTTAAAAGATCATAGCTAGAACCTACCTTTGACACTCCTTTTTGTTCAGTGTTCTATTAACACGAGGAGACACATGGCTTTGCACATATAATGGTCGCCAATATGCTCCCATATTTTGTGTATTAATTCTTTTTATTAGACAAAGATATTTTGTGCAAAAAGCCAACCAAACCCAAGATATATCAACAAAAACTTCTATCGATTTTAGCCAAAACTAAATGTAACGCCCCACACAAACCATGCCAAATCTTTGCCAAACAATTATGTATAAAATAGTTTATACATCCCCTGAAACAAATGAGTAAAAAGCATGAAACACAAAATAAAACTGAAGTGATCATATTCAAAAACTATTAAAACAATCAGACACCAATATTAGGACAACCAAAGAACAATTATGAAAACGTTTAGAAACCGACCATCATATACTAGAAAATAATATGGGATACATTTTAACAGAATCAATGGTGTGTCAACCTCATCAAACTACTCTGGCACTTATGTGTCAACCTCATCTGGCACTTGGTCTAGAATCAAAGATGTTCTTTAGCAAACGAGAAAATCTTGAATAGTCAAAGACAGAACAAAAAAGAAGATCCAATACGATTCACACGATACACGCAAATAAGAAAATATCAATGAGTACTTAACTCTATGTGATTAACGAAAAGACAAAAAAAAATAAACTTAACCACTAAAAACCACCTTTTGTCTTAGTTATTAATAAGCCAGACATGTCTTTCATCAGCTCTTTCTAAAACCAGTCCTCAATGAAGCGTCCCCACGACTTACACACAATATACATCTGCACATAATCCTTCACGGATCTTTCATATGAATACCTGCTCAATGATATATTGACTTGCTCTTACTGTCGCATCCGTTAAGATCAAAACTTACGATTTTTTGCTCAGGAACTCTTTGCACTTTTACAATTGCTGTGAATCGAACCTTATCAAACTCCTCAGCACTTGGTTGTCAACCTCATTCTGGCATTTGGGCTAGTATATCAAAGATGTTCTTCCAGCAAACTAGAACATCCTTCTACAATCTAAAGACAAAACAAAAAAGATCAAATACGATGCAACAGAACGCAATAAAGATAATTAAATGAGTGACTTAACTCTATGGATATAAAGAAAAACAATAAAAATATTAACTTAAACCAATAAACCTACCATTTGTCTTTAGTTATTAATATGCCAGACATGTTTTCATAAGCTCTTCTAAAACCAGGGTCTCCAATGAAGCGTCCCCACGACTTACACACAATCATACATCGCACGATATCCTTCATAGACGTTCTTATGAATACCTGCTCAATGATATATGACTTGCTCTCACTGTCGCATCCGGTCTTTTTTTACTAAGGAATACAAAACTTACGATTCTTTGCTCAGTGAACTCTGGCACTTGTCTAAGAGCTGGGTTCAACGTTATCAAACTCTAGCACTTGTGTGTTGTAAACCTCATCACTGCAATCTTGTCCTAGGATATCAAAGATGTTCTTAGCAAAAGATAAAATCAGGGCTACAATCAAAGACAGAACAAAAAAGATCAAATACGAAGCACAGACCAATAAGATATATCAATGAGTACAGTAACTCTATTGGTGATTAAAGAAAAGACCATAAAATATTAACTATAACCACTAACCATAACACCTTTTGTCTTTAGTATTTAATATGCCAGCATTTTAGCATTTGCTCTTCTAAAACCAGGGTCTCCAATGACCTTCCCCAACACTTACACACAATCATACATCGCACGATATCCTTCACAGACATTCTTATGAATACCTGCTCAATCATATATGACTTGCTCTCACTGTAGTATCCGCTAAGATCAAAACTTACGATTCTTTGCTCAGGAACAAGGATCTCTAATGCCATTGTTATTTTTGAATTTACTATTGAAGGATTTTTATTATCATCATTATTGTTGGATTTGGATGAATATATATAAGGTCGAATATAAGTCCACACCGTCTAAAAAACAAGAAACTGAAACTTTCCCTAAATTATTAAATGAAACATATATATAATTTTCCAAGTATTAGGGAGTATAGCTTTAAATTAAAAGAATGTATATATTTAACTAAAGTTAAAGTTTATAAATGGGGTTAATTAAGCTTGACGTAACAAATTCATAAATTGCTGTTGTTTTGATTTAATTTACAAACCTTTTAACTTATACAAAAACTTTATGCATTATCCTCGAATCGTTTTCTCAATTTAAATTTGAGTTTCATTCCTAATAAATCAACATGTGATATTCAGAAATATAATTTTCAACTATTCCTTTCAATCACTACTAAGTATGTGATGTTCCAGGTAAGTAGAAACTTTAACCAAGACCGTAAGGTAACAAAGATTTGTCCAATATAGATTGTAGTATACCATTTTTCAGAACATGAAAACTGTAATATACGCGCAAGAATTGTTCCCCGTGTGGTGCACATGATGTGTCACATCGTCCTAATGGCCTGTCGATCATTTACATCCCAAAAAGTGTAATAAAATAAGTGTGCACACTTATAAGAAAGAACGTATTAGTCCCGCTTTGCGTAAACCCAAAACACAAAAGCAGGATAATATCATGCACCTAGCTCGAATACAAAAAAAACTTGCAATGAATCCTAGATTTCTTGGATGACAATTTATGTCAAATCACGAGATAGAGGCATTCATTGCCTTTACATCGGCTAAACAACTGAATTGCAAAAAAGGGTCTTCGAAATCAAAGTACATACTCATTAAGTGATTAGATCATACAACGTTAACGAGCCGTCGCACAACATGTTCTATCTTAACAATCTAGCTCTCTTGTATTAAATCATTGTGGTATGATTGGATCATTGCCCAATCAGAAGATTGTACTCATAAGTTTTGTTGACAACGAGTAACATTATTATTAATAACTATTTATAGGAGATTAAATCAATCAAACCCAATACAAGACCCAAAAAGCCCACAAACTGGGCCTTGGGCCCTGAATCATCCACTAATATGTTGTTACCTTATCCCAAGATTAAAACTAACTCCTTCTAGATTTATTTATGAATTTGTTTCCATCCGTAAAAAACAAAAGAGCCCGCTGAAAAAATTATGAATCTTATTTATAAAAACTACTCAAATCTGAATTATAGGTGTATCAATTACAACCCAGATCTTAATCAGATAAACAAATCAACCCAAACAATCCACAAATGTCAGGTGTGGATCTATTAGTCTAGATGATAATATTTCAAATTATGACAGATAATCACAGAATAAGGATGACGTAAATCAAACTAGAGGTATTACAATTTTTTTTGAGAGTGAGAGATAAACATATTTAGATAGATAGATGTAGATCAGAAAAGTAGACAAAAGCCAGCTTTTATACTCCGTTGACCAACACCGACTTTGATAGAATCCAAAACTTTTCCAAAATAAGCCCTTCAACTATAATATTTAGTCCATCTTGAAGTCAAAACAACAGCGTTTTTATGCTTAAACTAGAAAGTAGACAAATACCACAATTATCCTCGCATATAGTTTACTCATGAGACAATTAAATCAATATCTCTCCTTATCCAACCGTGGTAAACATCAAACATACCATATTTTAACCAACTCCAATGTTGAAGCTGTTTATCCAACCCCTTTGGTAAGATATCTGCAATTTTAACAACACAATTTAAAACTTTTTCTCTAACAAAATGTAAGTCAATCTCAAGATGTTTTTGTACTAATCATGAAAAACTGGTTTGAGTAACCTATCTTAATAGCAAAATGCTGTCACAAATGAAGTGAAACAGCAAAAGAATTTCTATTTGCAAATCTTTTAAATATTTTTAAAATCCATATCATTCACTGGTTACTGAACAAGACTCTATACTCAGCTTCCAATCGAGATTTAGAGAGAGTATTTGTTCTATTTTTTAAGAAACAAGAGAATTATTAAGAAATACATAATATCCAGTAACAGATTTCCTTGTAACAACGCATTTAGCCCAATCAGTATCAGAATAAGCAGTAAGAAACATACCAGAAGTCTTAGTAATATGAATTCCCAAACTGGAAAACTCTTGAGATATTTTAATATCTTAAAAGCAATTTTAATATTAGAAGTCAAAGGAGAATGCATAAACTGACTTAAGCAATGCACAACATAAGAAATATTTGGCTTAGTATTGGTCAAGTAAATCAACTTTCCCATCAATTTCTCATAATCAGTAATATTCTCAAGTAAAGGATCTTTATCACTAGCTTCATTAGAAATAGCTTAGACATAAGAGGAGTTTTAGCAGGTTTATATGCAAGCATACCATACTCAGATAATAAGTCAAGAACATACTTTCTCTCATTGAAGGCAAATACCTTTATCAGCAACTACAAACTTCAATTCGAAGAAAATATTTAATGTTTACCTAATCTTTATCACAAATTTAGACTTGAGAAACATTGTTCAACTACTCAATCTCAAAACACTATTACCAGTAATGATAATATAACCACATAAATCAACAAAGCAAGAAACAACAACACCCATATCAAGACTGGTATATAAAGAATTTTACTCTGACAAACCCAGTTTTAAAATCAAAGAATAATTCAACTTAGCATACACCGCATTCCTAGGGAGCCTGTTTTAGACATAAAAAATTTTTAAGCCTGTAAACAAACTTATTATGTAGAATGACATTATCTTATCTGGGTGGCTTCATAAAAAACAACCTCATACTAAATCACCATATAAGAAAGTCATTATTCACATCAATTAAAAAACAGCCAAACATAGAAAATTACAACAATAATCAATAAAATATAATAGTCACCATTTTGACAATAGGAGAAAAAGTTTTTCCCTCATATTCAATTCCTTCCAATTGCCCAGAAAAACCTTGACAACCAATCCTAGCTATAATATCTATCAATCTCAACCACTAGACCTCGAACTTAACCTTACAAATCCATTTACTTCCAAAGACTTTTCTACCTTCAGGTAAATCAACCATTCCCCAATTATCATTTCTAAGTAAAGCTCTATTTTATGATGCATAGCATCATCTAGTGAGAAAACTTAAAAGGCATCAAAATAAGTTTTTAGGTTCTTTGGTTTTATTAAGTTGGGTACAAATTCAAAAATTTTCAGAATAAGTTTTGAAATAACCAACATTTTTTCTCAGACCATATTTAACTTTTGATTCAATAAAAAATCAATATAATACTTGGAAAAACACTTGTCTTGAAGACCTCTATGTAATCTTTACCCTTTTTGTGTTCTGATATTTCATTTATATTTCCTTTGACTATTTGACTTTGTGACTATTTGACTTTTTGTTAGTTTAATTCAAACTATGTACCATGTGGAAGGGGTGATTATATGAGAATTGTAGAAATTTATGGTTATTTTGTGTAAATTAATCTTCTTTAAAGTATAAAAAAAAAAAAAAAATCATTATGTTATTTGTATTCCGGTGGTTTACACCGTGAATTTTGAGGAAATACTGAAAAACAAGTCTGAAAACGCCTGTTAATGTCCAAAATACTTATGAAGAGTTTTAAATGTAAATGTGTCGTGTAATACTCTAGTTAATGAAAAAAATTTTTTAAGGTGAATAAAAAATGCTAATTAACTTTGGGAAAATTTATGGATGAGTTTTCTGAGTATTTCAGGTGATCCCGGACACGAAAAGATAAGACGCCGGGACTCCCTTTGGAATAGCATAGCCGGGTGGGCGGTACATGGTAGCTACAGGAAAGGAGGCTTAAATTTACCTAATAATTCCCAAGTTTTGTACACTATATATGCCTTCCACTAGAACCTTTTTCTCATGATTTATCCTTTATCATTTTTCAAGACAAAATAAAGCACACCACAATGTTTTTTGAGTGCGCTATTCGTCCGACCTAAACAAGCTAACTAACACGCCATAAATTTCCAACTTTAATCAAGAAGCGAGATAAACAACGGGTTGATACTAAGTATTTAGGTATTCCTTTAAATACAACGTTTGGGTTGTTCCCGGTTCGTGCGAAAATTCTACTATTTTTGAAGATTTTCTTGTAAGTTTTCAAATTTAAAGTTTCGTTTGTCCGTTTGAGTATTTTGAATGCATAGATGTTAGGATGTACAAGTTGATCGGTTGAGAAAATGCAATTTTTTGAAATGAAACGGAAAATATAAAGGCGTTTTTTAGTTCGTTGATTTGCAAAAGGACAAGAGGGGTTTTTGTAGCTTGCTGGTTCTAGTCGTGATGGTTGAAATAACATATGTTTGCTAGATACTTAATATTTTTGATAGTAGCATGTATAGCTTATTTTGGCTTATTTTTAAGCTATTTATTGCGTTATTTTAGGCTTAAATGCTAACGTCATTTTCAAAAATACAAGGAAGTGATTTTTTGACATATGTGTGAAATGACAATCTTTGTTGGACTATTTGTATAAAAATTTATGGTGGTAACCAAATTCGATCCGTATGTTATTAGCTTATTTTCAACTTAATATTGTATTGTGGAGCTTAGGACTCACAACCCAATAAGCCTATTTAAGAGCCGTGGCTTAATGACGGGTTATTATGGTCCAATTATTTTTCTACTTATTATTTGAACTTAAATATATAAATTAGACCTTGGGTTTGGACTTTGTTGTTGTAATTTTGGACTTATAAAAATCTTAGGACCCTTGTATTGGGTCCTATAAAGCCCAATTAAAACGGATATTTTAGATCGTTATAAGAGTTTTTACGGAACCTTTGAATGTGAAAATGGGTATTTAACGAAGAGATATTGAACAATATTTTGGGAAAAACGTTTTAGTAAACGTTAAAGATTGAGATTTTAGAATTTTATAGAAAAGTGTCGAATTGGTGAAAAGTGTTAAAATTAAGGTATGAAACCTTGGAAAATTTTGAAATACGGGTCATGTCAACAATTAGTAAATAAGTTTAGAACATAGAAGATTTTAATCCTAAAAAATGATTTTGAATTTTAAATAATAAAGGTTATTTAATTAATTTTATTTTTTAAGAAAATTCACTAGATGACGAAAAATATAATTTTTCTTGAAACTTCTCAAATATGTTTGTTATGAGTAAACGTTCTATTTTCAACTCTAATATGATTATTTTTACGATTCAGGAATTGGCTAAGTGTCCTGTTACAAGAAGGTCTGTTTACCGATAACGGTGGTTTTATCATTTTTAATTGGAAACTTAGTATCCTGGAAAAAGTAAGAGACCAGTAACTTTGTCTGCAGCTCGTATAGGTCTATGGCTTCTACTAACTTGTGAAATAATGTGGAATATGTTAAAAATCCTGGGTGGTCTGGTATATTATAATGTTTTTCCTAGTAGAAATTATTTTGTATTAAAAGTCTCATATACAAACTTGCATTCAAATCCTTTATGCATGAGAAAACAAAACATTTTGACATTGAATGTTCGATCTTGTAGAAGAGATTCTAAGTAAAGCTTCTGGAACTTATCAACATTCTCTTCTGATAAAAACATTGGGGTTGTTTGAACCGGATTGTTTCATAAGATTATGAGGGGTGTAAAATGTAGATTCACTATTTATCAATCTTATGATACTTGAGGGTTAAAATGTAAATTCTTTATATAATTGGTTAATGTTTTTTAACATTGTATGGAGTGTCTCTATATGTTTAGGCATGCTAAATGGAAAATCTAAAGGGGTGAATATATATACTAAAAGCTGGATACCAGTGCTTAATTAGGCTTCATTCAATCATCGATGATTTCACCATACATCATAATCTCTCAAGTTTGTTGAATCTATTCCTGTGTTTGATATTGATCTGATCATCTTGATCATCAGTGTTAGGGTTTTGGTTTTGCTTGTAAGTGTGATAGTTGTTTTAGATTGATATGATCCTTCCCGTAAAGGGACTATCATTTGTTTTTTTTGTATCTTTGTATTGGCAAGCACGCGTGTGTGTTGAACCCTCAAATAGGTTTTATCGGTACCAAATAACTAGACACGGATAGCAGCTATTTGATAATTACTATGGAACTTTTTCATCAATATATATAAGAAAACATAAAAATTCTAATTGATGGCTGCTAAATCTCTTTTAAGGCCTTAACGAAACTTATGCCATTGGGCCTTTCAAACAAAAGAAAACACAACACATTGATTATAACTTTAACCAAAACTAAAAGTTCTAATAATCAATTTTAAAGGGATGGATTAACATAACTTTATGTCGATAGAAAGTACTTGCAGAAAGCATAAAGATTACATAATTCATAACCAACTTTCAGTAAAATTATCCTATCCATAAAACATCATATAATGTTACCAATGCAACACCATCGTCCTAGTTGCTCAAATTAGGATCTTAACTCATTTTATGTGATACTAACTAAATGGGCTAGAATGAAAACTAATTATTGGAAAAGTGAAAACCAACATTTAGAGTTCAATAAGTTTAAGACTTGTGATTAAGGCCTAGTCAATTCTGTTGATAGAAACACAGATAAACTGTTCACAGGGGATGTTTCAAACACATACGTGGCCTCAAATAAAATTACAACAACCCTAGGTATCATACTAACAATGAACGAGACTCCAAAGAGTATCAGATCCGAGATCGATCAACAAATTCAACTAGATAATAGCCCCTAACAATATCCAACACAAAATGAATTTGGCGATAAACAAGAAGAAAAAATGATAGCCCAACGGAATAAGTAGCCCGTGGACAAAAAGTAACTCAATGTCAAGTCACAGATACCTACATCAGTTTAATTAAGACACGTTAGAATATTAAGTGTGCAAATATGATCCTAGCGTATAAAAGATCATAGCTAGAACCTACCTTTGACACTCCTTTTTGTTCAGTGTTCTATTAACACGAGGAGACACAAGGCTTTGCACATATAATGGTCGCGAATATGCTCCCATCTTTTGTGTATTAATTCTGTTTACTAGACAAAGATATTTTGTGCAAGCCAACCAAACCCAAGATATATCAACATAACTCTATCGATTTTAGCCAAAACTAATGTATCGACCCACACAAACGCATGCCAAAATCTTGCCAAAATGGTTATGGTATAAAAATTTTTTACGTCATGATAACAAATGAGAAAGCAAAAACACAAAAATTAAAAACTTGAAGTGATCATATTCAAAACGACTATTAAAACATTGCGACACCAAAATTATGACAACCAAAGAACCAAATATGAAAACGTTTAGAAACACGACCATCATAATACTAAGAAGATAATATGGATACATTTTAACAGAATCAATGGTGGAGTCAACCTCATCAAACTACTCTGGCACTGGAGTAGTCACACTCAACTGCCATTGGTCCTAGGAGATGCAAAGATGATCTTAGCAAATGAGAAAATCTTGCTACGTCAAAGACAGAACAAAAAAAGAAGATCAATACGATGCACACACGCAATAAGATATATCAATGATACTTAACTCTATGTGATAAACGAAAAGAACCAATAAAAAACATATGAAATTAACCTCTATAGCCCACCTTATTGTCTTTAGTTATAATAATGCCAACAAGTTTTCAAAAGCTCATCTAAACCAGGGTCTCCAATGAAGCTACCCACGAATTACACACAATTAAACATCGAACGATATCCTTCACTGATTATTCTTATGAATACCGGCTCAATGATATATGACTTGCTCTCCAAACTGTCCGCATATCCTCTAAGATCAAAACTTACGTTCTTTGCTCAGGAACTCTTGCACTGGTCCCTATGGATCTGGTGTGTCAACTAACAAACCTCTCGCACTTGGTGTGATGTCAACCTTATCTGGCACTTGGTCTAGTATATACACAGAGGTACTTAGGAAACGAGAAATCTGCCTACAATCAAGACAAAACAAAAAAATCAAATACGATCACATACGCGAATAAGAAATAACAATGAGTACTTAAATCATGTGATTAAAGAAAAGACAATAAAAATATTAACTTAACCACTAACCTACCATTTGTCTTTAGTTATTAATATGACAGACATGTTTTCATAAGCTCTTCTAAAACCAGGGTCTCCAATGAAGCGTCCCCACAACTTACACACAATCATACATCGCACGATATCCTTCAGGACATTCTTAGGAAGACTGCACAGATATATGACTTTGCTCTCACTGTCGCACCGCTAAGATCAAAACTATACGATTCCTTTGCTCAGGAACTCTGGCAATTGTCTTGAGCGGTGTGTCAACGTACCAACTCTGGCACTTGGTGTGTGTGTCACCTCATCTGGCACTGTGGTCTAGGATCAAAGATGTTCCCTTAAGCAAACGAAAAAATCTTGCTACAATCCAAAGACTAACAAAAAAGATCAAATACGATCACAACGCAATAATATATAACAAATGAGAACTTAACTCCTATGTGATTGAAAGAAAAGACAATAAAATATTAACTTAAACCACTAACCAACGCGTTTGTCTTTTAGTTATTAATATGCCAGACATGTTATTCATATGCGTCTTCTAAAACAAGGGTCTCAAATGAACGTCCCCACGACTACACACAATCATACTTCGCAACGATATCCCTTCACAAACAATCTTTAGATTACCTGCTCAATCATATAAGGCCTTGCTCTCACTGTCGCATCCGCTATGATCAAAACTACGATTCTTTGTCAGGAACAAGGGATCTCTATGCCAATTGTTATTCTTGAGAATTTACAATGAAAGGATTTTATTATCATCATTATTATTGGATTTGGATGAAATATATATAAGGTCGAATATAAGTCCAACCGTCCTAAAAAACTAAGGAAACTAGAATACCTTCCCTTTGACTTGTGTCTATTCGGTAGTAACCGACAATAACTACCTTTCTAACTAACATAACCGAATAACTAACTAACTACCATAACTAACTTAACCGCTAGTCGGTTACTAACTATCTAACGAACAAGTTCAGTCCCTTGGCTTTCGTTTGCTGTACTTTGAACCTTGTCCAACAAGACTTTTACAATTACGGTCCAACATTCACTGCTTATGCCAGCATATGCATGCTCATTTGAAATCTCATTTTAATATTTCTTTAAGAGTTTTAAAGTACTTAAAGCTAGCACGAGGGTTATGTGTTGAGTTTGCAAAAAGGAATTATGATTGTGTGGTTTCTACTTGCTTACTTTGATTCAAGACTGGGCTAAGTGTCCTGTTACAGGAAGGTCTATTTCACGATACTGTCTTTTCATTAATGGAAACTTAGTATCCTGGAAAAGTAAGAGACAAGCAACTTTGTCTGAAGCTCAGTATAGGTCTATGGCTTCTACTACTTGTGAAATAATGTGGATTGTTAAAATCCTGGGTGAGTTTGGTATTGATAATGTTGTTCCTGCAGAATTATTTTGTGATAATAAGTCTCCTATACAAATTGCTGCAAATCTTGTTATGCATGAGAAAACAAAACATTTTGACATTGATGTTCATCTTGTAAGAGATTCTAAGTAAAGCTCTTGGAACTTATCAACATTCTCTTCTGCTTAAAAAATTGGGGTTGTTGAACGTGTTTGTTGCATAAGATTGAGGAGGGGTGTTAAAAATGTATATTCTCTATTTAGCAATCTTATGAAGCTTGAGGGGTTATAATGTAAATTCTTTATAATTGGGTTTATGTTTTAACTTGTTATGGAGTGTCTCTTATATTTTAGGGGCTAAATGGAAAATATTAAAGGGGTGAGATATATATATAAAGCTGGATCCAGGCTTAATTAGGGCTTCATTCAATCATCGAGATTTTCACCTACATCAATAATTCTCTCAAGTTTGTTGAAGTTTCCTGGGTTTGATTTTGATCTGATCATCTTGATCATCATTGTTAGGGTTTGGTTTTGCTTGTAAGTGTGAGTATTGTTTAGATTGATATGATCCTTCTGAAGGGGACTATCATTTGTTTTTTGTATCTTGTATTGGCAAGCACTCGTGTTGACACTCAAATAGGTTTTATCGGTACCAAATAACCAGACACGGATAGCAGCTATTTGATAATTACTATGGAACTTTTTCATCAATATATATAAGAAAACATGAAAATTCTAATTGATGGCTGCTAAATCTCTTTTAAGGCCAAGAAAACACACACATTGATTAAAACTTTACCAAAACTAATGTATAAGTTCTAATTAAATCAATTTTAAAGGGAATGGTTAACATAACTTTATGTCGATAGAAGTTCTTACAAGAGCTTAAAGTTTCGTCATATTTTCATATCATCTTGCAGTAAAAATTATCCTCTCCAATAACGTCATACAATGTTACCAATGCATCTCCATCTCCTAGTTGCTCAAATTAGGATCTAAACTCAAAGTTTATGAGATACTACTAAATGGGGTTGATTGAAAACTGTTTATTGGAAGAAGTGAAAACGAAACATTTAGAGTTCAATTAGTTTATGACTTGGTGATAGGCCTAGTCAATGTCTTTTGATAGAACATGAGATAACTGTTCACATGTATGTTTCAAACACATAACATGCCTCAAATAAATTACACAAAGCCTTGGTATCATACTAACAATGATCGAGACTCAAAGGTATCGTTCCAGATCGATCACAAATTCAACTAGATAATAGCACCTAACAATATCCAACAGAACATGAATTTTGGTGATAAACATGAAGAAAATGATACCACGGAATAAGGTAGCCCGTGGAACAAATTAACTCAATGTCAATTCATGGATACCACATCTGTTAATTAAGACACTGAGAGAATATTAAGTGTGCAAATATGATCCTAGTGTATAAAAGCAGGGGAAAAATTACCCAAAATAAGCCCTAAGAACCTACCTATGATACTCTTTTTGTTTCAGTGTTCAATTAACACGAGGAGACACAAGGCTTTACACATATCATGGTCCTAGCCAATAATGCTCCCATCTTTTGTGTATTAATTCTTTTTATTAGACAAAGATATTTTGTGCAAGCCAACCAAACCCAAGATATATCAACATAACTCTATCGATTTTAGCCAAAACTAATGTATCGACCCACACAAACGCATGCCAAATCTTTGCCAAACATGTTATGTATAAAATAGTTTACTCCATGTAACAAATGATAAAGCATGAAACACAAAATAAAACTGAAGTGATCATATTCAAAAACTATTAAAACAATCAGACACCAATATTAGGACAACCAAAGAACAATTATGAAAACGTTTAGAAACCGACCATCATATACTAGAAAATAATATGGGATACATTTTAACAGAATCAATGGTGTGTCAACCTCATCAAACTACTCTGGCACTTATGTGTCAACCTCATCTGGCACTTGGTCTAGGAGATCAAAGATGTTCTTAGCAAACGAGAAAATCTTGAACAGTCAAAGACAGAACAAAAAAGAAGATCAAATACGATGCACACACGCAATAAGATATATCAATGAGTACTTAACTCTATGTGATTAACGAAAAGACAATAAAAATATTAACTTAACCTCTAACCCACCTTTTGTCTTTAGTTATTAATATGCCAGACATGTTTTCATAAGCTCTTCTAAAACCAGGGTCTCCAATGAAGCGTCCCCACGACTTACACACAATTATACATCGCACGATATCCTTAACAGATATTCTTATGAATACCTGTTCAATGATATATGACTTGCTCTCACTATCGCATCCGCTAAGATCAAAACTTACGATTCTTTGCTCAGGAACTCTGGCACTTGGTCTAGGATATCAAAGATGTTCTTAGCAAACGAGAAAATCTTGCTACAATCAAAGACAAAGATCAAATACGATGCACAGACGCAATAAGATATATCAATGAGTACTTAACTCTATGTGATTAAAGAAAAGACAATAAAAATATTAACTTAACCACTAACCTACCATTTGTCTTTAGTTATTAATATGTGATACATGTTTTTATAAGCTCTTCTAAAACCAACGTCTCCAATGAAGCGTCCCCACGACTTACACACAATCATACATCGCACGATATCCTTCACGGACATTCTTATGAATACCTGCTCAATGATATATGACTTGCTCTCACTGTCGCATCCGCTAAGATCAAAACTTACGATTCTTTGCTCAGGAACTCTGGCACTTGGTCTAGGAGCTGGTGTGTCAACGTTATCAAACTCTGGCACTTGGTGTGTGTCAACCTCATCTGGCACTTGGTCTAGGATATCAAAGATGTTCTTAGCAAACGAGAAAATCTTGCTACAATCAAAGACAGAACAAAAAAGATCAAATACGATGCACAGACGCAATAAGATATATCAATGAGTACTTAACTCTATGTGATTAAAGAAAAGACAATAAAAATATTAACTTAACCACTAACCTACCTTTTGTCTTTAGTTATTAATATGCCAGACATGTTTTCATATGCTCTTCTAAAACCAGGGTCTCCAATGAAGCGTCCCCACGACTTACACACAATCATACATCGCACGATATCCTTCACAGACATTCTTATGAATACCTGCTCAATCATATATGACTTGCTCTCACTGTCGCATCCGCTAAGATCAAAACTTACGATTCTTTGCTCAGGAACAAGGATCTCTAATGCCATTGTTATTCTTGAATTTACTATTGAAGGATTTTTATTATCATCATTATTATTGGATTTGGATGAATATATATAAGGTCGAATATAAGTCCACCGTCCTAAAAAACTAAGGAAACTAGAATACCTTCCTAAATTATTAAATAAACATATATATATTTTCAGATATTAGGGATATAGCTTAAAATTAAAAGATACGTATATATTTACTAAAGTTAAAGTTTATATATGTGGTTAATTAAGCTTGACGTACAAATTCATAAAATTGATGTTGTTTTGATTTAATTTACAAACCTTTAACTTATACAATAACTTTATGCATTATCCTCTCGTTTCTCAATTTAAATTTGATTTTCTTTTCCTAATAAATCAACATGTGATATTCAAAATAAAATTTTCAGACTATTCGTTCATCAAATATGTTTGTTATGAGTAAACGTTCTATTTTCAACTCTAATATGATTATTTTTACGATTCAGGACTGGGCTAAGTGTCCTGTTACAAGAAGGTCTGTTTCACGATACTGTGTTTTCATTAATGGAAACTTAGTATCCTGGAAAAGTAAGAGACAAGTAACTTTGTCTGAAGCTCAGTATAGGTCTATGGCTTCTACTACTTGTGAAATAATGTGGATTGTTAAAATCCTGGGTGAGTTTGGTATTGATAATGTTGTTCCTGTTATGCATGAGAAAACAAAACATTTTGACATTGATGTTCATCTTGTAAGAGATTCTAAGTAAATCTCTTGGAACTTATCAACATTCTCTTCTGATTAAAAAATTGGGGTTGTTGAACGTGTTTGTTTCATAAGATTGAGGAGGGGTGTTAAAAATGTATATTCACTATTTAGCAATCTTATGAAGCTTGAGGGGTTATAATGTAAAAAGTTTATACTTAGAAATTTTATCCAAAAACATGATTTTTGAATTTTAAATAATAAAAGATTATTTAATTATTTTATTTATTTAATAAATTCACTAGATGACGAAAAATATAATTTTTCTTGAAACTTCTCAAATATGTTTGTTATGAGTAAACGTTCTATTTTCAACTCTAATATGATTATTTTTACGATTCAGGAATGGGCTAAGTGTCCTGTTACAAGAAGGTCTGTTTCACGATACTGTGTTTTCATTAATGGAAACTTAGTATCCTGGAAAAGTAAGAGACAAGTAACTTTGTCTGAAGCTCAGTATAGGTCTATGGCTTCTACTACTTGTGAAATAATGTGGATTGTTAAAATCCTGGGTGAGTTTGGTATTGATAATGTTGTTCCTGTAGAATTATTTTGTGATAATAAGTCTCC
>BQNB010053571.1:0-39949 GCA_026074375.1 Tanacetum coccineum
GCTTCAAGCTATATGTGATAATCTGGATATCTGAGTTTGAGGTCGTTTGAAGAAATAAATTTATGTTTTTTTGTCTAGTCATTTTGTGTACCTTCCTTTTAGGAAGTAGTTTTGCCCATGTAACGGGTGGAGATGTGGGACTCACCCTCATCCCTTGTACTTAAATGTTTCTTAGCCTAATAAAATTTACCGGGGAAACCCTTTACCCAAAAAAAAAGAAAATGTATTTTTAAACTTTGCTTGTGCTTGCATTGTTCTAACACACACATAATTATATTCTTTTTATAAACGTATAGTATTTTACAAAATATGTGTGTTGTATAAAAATGGTTAGAAAAATCATTTATATACTCATAAAATGTCAAAAACTATGCATACTATACATATCAACAAATAGTTTTTCACACAAGCAAAATACATGACAATCTTGAAGTAAGAAATTAACTTGTCATTATTCATCAACCTCACCTTATAACTAGTCTTAGGATTACTGGAACACACTATGAATATCTTTATTTGTTTTCTTTCAAAAGAGTGCTCGTGTGGGTCAAGAAAGATTTCAAATATATAACAACTCATTATTCAAACTATGATTGATATTATTATCGAATCTAATTGACAAGTTTTCGAGTATGGACAAGAAATCAGATTCTCATTTGTTTAGCTTTGAGATTATATCAAAATATAACAAGAGATATTATCTTAAACCTACATACTCAATCACACTCGATTGATATAAAAATAACGACGTCCTTTTCTAAGACAATAATAATATGCATCGGATCATAACTCACACTTGAGTAAATGATGTCATATTGAGTCTACTCATCCAATAGTTGTGTTCCAAATATTTGTAAAATATATGCATAAAATACACAATGAAGTAGGATCGAAGACTTGAATGTTTTGTCCAAAATATTCATGTAATTTACCTTGTAATGCAATTGGTAAAGTCGTCATATCTAAAAAGCCAATCATGAGCAAATGCACAACATATGTAACTTTGCTCAAACAATTCAAAAGCACAACTCAAAACTTAAATTATCTTCTCATCAAAACTTTATCTTACTTTACCAAATAAGCTTAATTTTTCTTCTTCACCAAATGAGAACCCTTTAAAAATCTAATGTTAAGACTAGAAAGAATTGAACATATTACACAAACCATTATCTTGCTTTCTTTTAATAAGTGATCGTAAGAGAAATTCAAATATGAAGATGATTATTATTCAAACGATAATCAATCTCATCATTCAGTCTAATTACAAAATTAGACTATGAACATGAAGTCAAGACTAGGATTTATCTAGATCACAAAAATATCAATCAAATGACCATAGATATTTTTCCGAGTTTATATGTTTAATGTTTAACCCTCCTCGTTATTACATGAAATCACGAGTCCGATTGTAAGACAATAAGATGGTCATCAAAATTGCAACTCACACTTGTAAAGAAGAATGTTTTCAATGAGTCTAAAGTGTTTCAAAATGGTTTTATGTTAGTTAGCTATGGTCAAATTATAAATGCTAAACTTAACACACTCTAAGTAGGATTGACGACTTATGAATTTCCATCGGGAAACTCATAAGTACTCCAACTTGATAAGCAAGACTTGGATGTCATTTCCGAAAACTCAAACCGAGAACCCTTATAACTTATATAAGTTTCTTTCAATAACCTAATATCAACACTATCTCCCAAATAATGGAAAATTGATTCTTGCCCACAATGAACATTTCCATCCATTCCATTTCATTTAAAAAAAATAAAACACACACACACAAGTGTGTGTGTCTTGGTGCGTCCGAACTAATCCAACCAACAAACACCATAAATTTCTAACTTTGATCAAAATCGTGATGATATAGAGTATTTTCGGGTCGATTCTACAAAGAAACAAACACAAGATCTATTGAGGTAAATAACCTTAATTGGATTTCTTTCATAAAAGAAATGCAAAGGTGCATTCTCTGAACACTCTAATTATAGAGCATTACACATTGTCACTCTTAAGCATACTCCTAGGTTCTAGATGACTCATTCTCTCTTATCCTACAACAACTTGCTTGCTTTCTCATTTAACCTTAGAATTCTACACATCTTGATTAGGATTATGCGAACTGGAATTAAAGCATGTTAGTTGAGTCATGTTAGGCCATCTATGAAAAGATAATACACATTTTATCTTTGCTACACTTCATTAGGCAAATATAGGAATTCTATTTTGTCTAACATGAGAATGACTACTGGAGAATCTATTGCACTAGAAATTCAATTTGACCTAACGGTTGAATTGCTTCCAAGAGTGAAGTTGGGTTCGTGGTATAACCCGTAAAAATGGTTGTGTTTAGCCTGAATTGAGCACCACTAGTGATAGTCTCATATTCATTCTCTAATTTGGTTAAATGGCTCTTCCTAAATATGCCTAATGATAGTTTACATCGATAGACTTTGTATTTCATTAGGAGTGCACACTAAGCAAGTAGAAATTAGGTTTCTCCTAGGTCAATCTAGACTACATGCATTTCACATATGTGCTTTGAAGCATCAAGATGATAACTTGCTCCCGTCTGATGCAATTATATAACTTTATGATTATTTTGATGCTCAATGATTAATTGCATATCTATTAAATGCATGTCTATTATAAAGGCGTTTGTCTTTTTCTAGTAATTTAGATAAAATATCTCTTAGTTTATCTAAATGACACATGCTCCTAAATATTAAATGCTAACATGTTTTACATGATGATTACATTTAAAATTATCATGTTTGTTTGCGTCATCTTACATGACTTACATGTTAATTGTGCACCTACATTATGTTAGGTTTATGTATGACAAATAAGGTTTAGATGTCATACAGTCTTACACATTAATCTTGTTGATTATTGTGTTGATGCATGCTTAGATAAATTTACATGCTTAAATCTATATATCTTATGCATCTATGTATATATTTTCTCACACTAGAATATCTTTCTTCGCATCCGGGTCACTAATCTAAATTTTCAAAAAAGTCACAAAATGATCTTAAAATATCTTAGAGTCTTCACTCACACACTCCTTTGATCATCGTCTCGCTTTCTTCCAAATCATCTACTCTTTCGTCAAGTAAAGCTTAGATACAAATCTAACGCTCCTCTAAGTAGGTTTGACAATTTAAATATTTCATCCGAAATATTCAAGTATCTTTAACTACGATTGCAAACATTAAAGGCCATATCTGAAAATCACTATTCAAGCCTTTTAACAACATTAGTTAAAACGCTCTCCATTTCTCTTTGACGAAACATTCTTTCTCTTCGACACGAAAACGCTCTTTGTGTTTCGATCACACCTCTTCCTTCTCACTCAACCACGCCTCTTCAACCATAGAGATGGCTAATCTCTTTCCTCCACTATTTCCGCTACCACCTTTAAGATAACAGTATACCTCGCCGTGTGATTGTTCTATGAACATTCGCAATGCTCAAGAAGAGCTGCATAACTATGTGAGTGTAGTTTATCGTACGTTAACCACCATCCATCTTGACACTGTCAAGCTTGTCACCTCCATCTTCGTTTGTTTTATTCTTTATTATTATTATTATTATTATTATTTTCGCGTTCGAAACACACCGAAGATAACATCGCCGAATTCTTTCTTTACCCCTCAAGCGTGGATCGTTAAATTATCTTCGTCAAGGTTTAGGAATGATGGAACACATTCCATAAATTGTTCTCCTCTTTTCTTGTAGTTTCGATTCAGTCCCGTGTTCCATTCCATGGTCGTAGACAACTTAACTACTTCATCGAAGTATTTTTCTAATGTATTTTTTATTAGCGAATTCAAATTAAGATGGTCACTCTTTTCGAAAATTTTTTCATCAACAATCGTGTGAGTGTGTGTATCCAAAACACCTTGCTGGTGGCGGTCCCCATAAACCAGGCGGCCCCCTGATTAAAACAGGCGGCCCCCATATATATATGGGACCGCCGAACACGTTCCGTAAATCTTTCTCTGATTTTCTACTAATCTCGATTCTAGTCTATTTTCTATTCCATGCGTCGTGACAACTTAACTATTTCATCCAAAGTACTTTAAGTATTTTTAATTAGCGAAATGCAAATTAAAATGTCACTCCTCTCACAAAATTCGTCAAGTCCTTAACTCCTCTCCTGTTGGCGGTCTGGCGGCCCCCAGACCTATTATGGCGGCCCTTAGATATATCTGAGACCGCCGGCAGCAGCTTGTAATACCATTTAATTTTTGCTCTTAACTCTTCCTTTCTTCTGCTACGAGCTGACATCTACTCCACACAAAACCTATACCCAATATCTCTCTATAGATCAGTGGGTCATCCTCATATCCTAATTCTCATAAGCATGATTGCTTATTGTGTCAATAGTAAAGTAAATTTCATCATGAAATGCGTCTCATTCTCAAACACAATCCTCACAAACGTCATACTCACAAATCCCCTCACATCTTGGTTCTCACTTCTCGTAAACCTCATTTCTCACCTCGAATGGTCTTTTCACTTCTAAACGGTTCCTCTCTTTCTAAATAGTCTTCTCACTCCTAATAGTCGTCTCACTTCTAATAGTCTTTTTACTTCTGACGTTTCTTCTAACTTCTAAACGTTCCTCTTCACTTTTAACAAGTCTTATCTCCTCTAATGTTTCCTCTCACGTCTAAACGTTTCTTCTCTTTTAATAGTCTTGTTACTATTAAAATTCCTCTTATGTCTCTCCTAACTTAATTATTTCATTTGAAATATTTAAGTAATTTGCGAAATGCAAATGTCACTCCTTCGCTAAACTTGCACATCGTTGATTTTTGTACGTATCAACGAATAATCGATCTTTTCAAATAATTCCTTCGGTATAAGCTCAATGAACGAATATCATTTTTTTCTTCACCATTTTTCTTTTCTTATGTGCTTGCAATAATACATCATAAATCTCGGTGTAATCTTACCGTCTTCACTATCATCATTTGTCCGGCTAATTTTTCTCTTAGACTTTTCTTCTTTAGGACATAATACATAATTGCAAAAGTAGCAAAAATACACGAGCTACAAACATTCCCATTGCATTTTGCAACCATTACAAAGATAGAGAAACTTGACTTTGACGTAGGAACTATAAAACTTTACACGAAAGCAACTAGCAACATTAATTAAAATAGGCTTTAATCTACACGGTAGGCTAAGGTGTAAAGGTGAAACGAAACAATTTTTAATTGGTGAGGAAAAAAAAGAAAGGAATGGTTCAACAGGTTGTTCTAGGGGTATCTTTACTCTAAAAATGAGAGTAAGCAAAAGGGTTCCACGGGGGTTAACTAACCAGTGTAGTTAGTTAAAATTACGACATGTAGGCTTTTTGGTTTAATCCTAAAATTTACCAGTTAAGCATGTTACTCCATCTAAATTCATAGTACTCATCATTGAGGTCTCGAGTGATATACTAGGCCAAGTTCTAAAGTCCACTACATCACCGACACACACATATTTTTGTGGAATTTTAGTAAGCAGTTGGAAATGGAAAGGCTTAATTCTCATAAATAGACAATAAGGGTAATAGTGCGCTAGGTAATGTAACTAGTGATTTTTCACAAAAAAGTATGCTTGAATTTTTTTTAAATTTTGACCATTTTTAAGCATATAGCAGTTTATTTGTGAAAATGAGGACAAGTACGTTCTAATTCTCCATCCCCCCACTTAAATTATACAACGTCCTCGTTGTATAGATAAAACAATTAAATAAATATGGGAAAAGAATTAGAACGGGGAAACTTCCTTGATAGTTTGCTCCGGATGATTCTCCATTTTGAATATTTGAGCAAAAAGGTTTGTTGAACAGCAGTCTTGGGATTTCAAGACTCCAACACTTTGAGATTTCTAAATTTATAAATACTCCACCAACGTTGTCGTTTTGTTCAGAAGGTTCCTGTATTAAGCATAAGAAAACAATGAAACTGTACTCTCCATCCTCGAGTATTTACAAAGTGTTAATATACATGAAACAAAATATAAATACTGTACAGGGAGTCAATACGTCGTATCCATACCCCAGGATACGCCGTATTGATACCTGCAGAAAACAATTAAATTGCAGAAAAATAAATGACTGATAACGTCCAAACAGTCAATACGCCGTATCCATGGGGTTTGGATACGCCGTATAGACAGTCTGGGAAGATAGACTCGATAAGAAAATGAAAATACATTCCGGGTTGTCTCCCGGTAAGCACTTTTGTTTTTGTGAGAGTCTTTAAGTTAGACTCTCTTCAGCCTCACGTTATACCATTCTAAAACTCTACAACTTTGTGATCCTCTTTGTCAATGTTGCCTTCGTAATATTTCTTTAATCGTTGTCCATTGACCTTGAAGCTAAACCCGTTCTTGTCAATGATCTCTACAGCCCCATATGGATATACCGCTTTAACAATGTTCGGACCGCTCCATTTTGACTTGAGCTTTCCCGGATGCATCTTAAATCTAGAGTTAAATAGCAATACTTTGTCTCCAACTTTAAAGTCTTTATCCCCTTGGAGATTTGAGTCATGCCATTTCTTAGTTCTTTCCTTGTAGATGAGGGTGTTCTCATATGCTCCATCTCGTAGCTCTATTAATTCGTTTAGCTCTATTAAACGGTTCTTTGCAGCAGCTGTAAGATCCATATTACATTGTTTTAATGCCCAATATGCTTTATGTTCGATCTCTACAGGCAGATGACAAGCTTTACCATAAACCATTCTAAAGGGGGTACAACCTGTTGGTGTTTTGTAAGCAGTTCTAAATGCCCATAAACGCGCGCGTGAGTTTTCTCATACCAATCAATAGGGTTGTATCCTGACCGGATCTCTCTAGAATCGCGTTAGATCAGCACTGTTGTTGACTTGGTATTGTCCATTAGTCTGAGGGTGATATGTTGTTAATATTTTATGAGTCACCCCATATTTCAGCAAAGCTTTTTCTAGTTGAGAGTTACAAAAATGTGTTCCCTTGTCAACTGATATAAGGCTTAGAGAACTCTAAATAGATCTTGCAAACAAACCCTTTTAGAAATTTAACCACCACATGAGCATCATTTGTAGGGAGTGCTTGAGCTTCAACCCATTTAGACACGTAATCAACCGCTACTAATATGTATTTGTTTCCTCTAGATTAGGGAAATGGTCCCATAAAATCTAATCCCCAAACATCAAAGACTTTACATACCTGAATGTTATTTTGAGGCATTTCATTCCTTGAGGATATGTTTCCTGATCTTTGACATGCATCACATCGTCTTACGTACTCATTAGCATCCTTAAAGATACTAGGCCAATAAAATCCAGACTCGTAAACCTTATTTGCGGTAATTCTAGCACCATGATGTCCACCAGTAGGTCCCGAATGACAATGTCCTAGAATTTTGAGGATTTCACTTCCAGCCACACACCTTCTTATTATATTGTTCGCGCACAGATTAAATGCATAAGGTTTTTCCCAGAAGTAAGTCTTGACTTACGAAAAAACCTCTGTCCAATTTGGGGGGAACAACCTTTCCAATAATATATTTAACGAAATCTGCATTCCATGGCTCACCGTCGTGAAACTTAGATTTTAGCAACTTTAAATCCTTGTCTTCATTACTAGGGGTGGCTTCAGATGTCATCCTTCCTTCCTTAATTGTTACTCCTTTGACTTTGTTTTTTGGAACCAAAACATTACCCACGACCTTTGACAATTCGTTTACCTCGATTTTTAGCTCACTCAATAAGTGGCTTCGTTCTTTCAACAAAAGCTCGTTGGTGGTTCTAAATTCTTTAATGAATGTTTCAATCTCTTCATGTTCACGTTTACCTTCATCAATGAATTTGGCCAACATTTCTTTCATAGTTAATCTCTTTGTAGGGTAATTGAATGGGTAAGGAGGCAACCTGAAAACAATATCTGAAAAAAAAGACATAATTCGAAGTAAAACTATTCTATATAAGGAAACTAAGCTAAAAAAAACTTTTTTGATGTTTGTATAGATACACGATATGCCGTATTCGATTAAGACGAATACGTCATATCAATCTGTTGAAAGCAATACGCTGTATCTGTTAGAAGGTCAGATACATCGTATCCAACTGGTGGATACGCCGTATCTGATTTTCGATCAGAACAGTGTTCAGAAAATAATTAAATAAGCAGAATTAATTAAACACACAAATATGCAAATTAATCTAAATTAAATATAAACTAAAATACTAACAAACAAGAATTAAACAACTTCGCTCCCTGACAGCGGCGCTAAAAACTTGATGTGTCGTTATGTAGGTGCTATTTTATGTATCAAGTTTTACTATTTATATTTTGCCGACTTAACCTAAAAACAACACTTTAACGGGCAGTGTACACGGTCAAGATGTAGCTTCGTTGGTAAGTAAGGTGTCGATCACTAAGAGCGAGAGCGTTAATATCTAATTTATCAGTATTTTAGTTATCTAATTTATGGAATCTAAGCAAATAGTAAGGGGTTTCATCCTGAGAAGACTGACATGAGGTTGGGAGACCAAAGCAAAGGTTTGATGACAAGTAAAGCAATAAACACACACAAGAAGATTAACAAACGATAGAGAAGCGGTCAAATACTAATATAAGGAAAACATATCAACCATGAATAATCCGATAAAACACATGTTTGTTTATTAGTGCAAAGATAATCTTATCTCGAAGCGGCATATCATTCTTAAGACTTAGGCGGTACTTCATCCTAAGACCTAGACACGAACAATCCTGTCACAATTAACGTGCCCGCATAAAGCATCCTTCTTGTTGATTATAATCTACCTATGGTGATTAAATAATAGTGGATCTAATTAAACCCTAGCCCATTGAGACTTTACCCACTTACATGCAAATATGGAGAGCCATCCTGAACTCTTAGCCTACATCCACACAATACCGAAGTTGCAGCGCATTAAATATGTAGGACTAGACCCAGTTGAATGATAGGTCACATACAAGCACGTAAACAAGTATAAAATGGTAACATAAATCAAACAATCAAACATAAATTAAGACAATCGAGATAAACAAACCAAACATTAAATCTTCATAAACATAGCTGATACCTAAAAGTATCAGCCCATAGTCATTGTAAAAATACACACGGTTTGATATATGAACGATTGAAATAAAGAAACCTCAATCGAACGCATATTCGGTTATGCGAAGATTACAAGAGTTTTCCTATGATCTTGAGGCTCATTTCTGACCTTCTTGGTGGTTTAGGGATTTTCTTGCACACCTAAAACTAAGTTTAAGGTCTTGTATTTATAAGCTCCCTGGAAAATTTGGTCAATACAAACGTATTCAAATGCAATCACTGGCAATTGAAAAGGGTTATCCTTAAAGTACGGTTTACGCTCATTAATGGCATTAAGTGCTTGATTTGATTGTTGACCAGGACCATTAATTATATTAATTTCAGGATCGTTGACTGTTGACTACATTAAATGCAGATCTTTGACTTTTGACCAATGAATACGGCGTATTAAATATCCAGGATACGGCGTATTGGGTCTTGATCCTTGGAGTGCGCGTAATGTTTAAATCAATCAAGATTAATTGCCACCAAACAAATTAACTACAGATCTTTGACTGACGACCAGCTGGATACGACGTATAGAGGATGAGTGATACGCCGGATAGGGATTTAAACATACGCGTTTATCTTATGCTGAGTTGGCACTGATACGCCGTATCTTCCTTTCTGGATACGGCGTATGTAGTCATATATAAGTCTTCTTAAAATGTCTTCGTTTAAGCTCCAATACTTGCGCCTTTTAGCTTCTTTTCACAAATCACTCCATAATCACTACAATAACAAACTTTAAGCAATTAAGTACCTAATCTTGCAGCAATTATATAAAAAGTGGGTAAAATTCATGGGATAAATGATAGTGAAATGTGACGTTATTTGATGTTATCACTACTGGAGAATCTATTGCACTATAAATTCAATTTGACCTAAGGTGAATTGGCTTCCACAGAAGTGAAGTTGGGTTCGTGGTATAACCCGTAAAAATGGTCGTGTTTAGCCTGACTTGAGCACCACTAGTGATAGTCTCATATTCATTATATAATTTGATTAAATGGCTCTTCTTAAATATGCCTAATGATAGTCTACATCGATAGACTTTGTATTTCATTTGGAGTGCACACTAAGCAAGTGTAAATTAGGTTTTCTCTTAGTCAATCTAGACTACATGCATTTCACATATGTGCTTTGAAATTTTAAGATGATAGCGCGCTCCCACGTAATGCAATTATATGCTTTCATGTTAATTTTAATGCTCAACGTTTATTTGCTTAGCTATTGAATGCATGTTTGCTGTAAAAGCGTTTGCCTTTTTCTAGCAATTTAGATAAAATATCTCTTTGTTCATCTAAATAACACATGCTCCTAAGTACTAAATGCTAACATGCTTTACATGATGATTACATTTAAAATTATTGTGTTTTGTTTGTGTCATCTTACATGACTTACATGTTAATTGTGCATCTACACTATGTTGGGTTAATGTATGATAAATAAGGTTTAGATGGCATACAGTCTTACACATTAATCTTGTTGATTATTGTGTTGATGCATGCTTATATAAACTTGCATGATTATATCTATATATCTTATGCATCTAGTCTAGGTATATATATATACATTTTCTCACACTATAATATTTTCCTTCTCGTCTGCGTCACAAATCTAAAAAGTCAAAAGAGTCGTAGAATGGTCTTAAATCTCTTAGAGTCTTCACTCATACACTCCTTTGATCATCATCTTGCTTTCTTCCAAATCATCCACTCTTTTGTCAAGAAAAGGTTAGATACAAATCTAACACTCCTCTAAGTATGCTTGACAACTTATATATTTCATCCAAAATATTCAAGTATCTTTAACTTGGGATCGCAAACGTTAAAGGTCATATCCGAAAATCCCTATTCAAGCCGTTTAACAACTTAAGTTAAAACGCTCTCTTTTCTCTTCAACGAAAACATCCTTTCTCTTCGATGAAAGCATTCTTTCTCTTCGACAAAACATTCTTTCTTTCGACAAAAACACTCTTTCTCTTCTACGAAACATTCTTTCTCTTCGACGAAAACATTCTTTCTCTTCGAAGAAAACATTCTTTCTCTTTGGCGAAAACACTCTTTATCTTTCAATCACACCTCTTCCTTCTCACTCAACCACACCTCTACAACCATAGAGATGGCTAATCTATTTCCTCTATTATTTCCGCTACCACCTTTAAGATAACCTTATACCTCGTCATGTGATTGTTTTATGAACATTCATAATACGTGAGAAGACCACCATCCATCTTGACATTTTCAAGCTCGTCGCCTCCATCTTCATTTGTTTTCTTCTTCTTTATTATTATTATTATTATTATTATTATTATTATTATTATCGCGTACGAAACACATCGAAAATATGTCACCATTTCCTTCGGGAGAATGTCCAAAAGGAAACATCTCCATTCGAAAAGGTTGCGTCTGAAGATAACATCGTCAAAATTCTTTCTTTACCCCTCAACCGCGAATCATCAAATTGTCTTCGTCTAGGTCTAGGAATGATGGAACACATTCCATAAATCCTTTTTTTCTTTTCTACTAGTCTCGATTCTAGTCTATTTTCTATTCCATGCGTCGTGACAACTTAACTACTTCATCCGAAGTACTTTAAATATTTTTAATTAGCGAAATACAAATTAAAATGTCACTCCTCTTATAAAATTCACCAAGTCCTTAACTCCCCTCCTGTTGGCTGTCTGGCGGCCCTCAGACCTATTCTGGCGGCCCCCATAAATATTTGGGACCGCCGACAGTAGCTTGTAGTACCATTCATTTTTTCCATAACTTAACACTTTCTCTCTCCTGCTATGAGCTGATGTCTACTCTACACCCAAATCTATGTCCAATGTCTCTCTATAGATCAATGGGATCCTCATATCCTAACACTCATAAGCATAATTGCTTATGTTGTTAATAGTCAAGTGAATTTCATATTGAAATGCGTCTCATTCTCAAACACAATCCTTACAATCGTCATACTCATAAATTGGTCCTCACTTCTCGTAAACCTCTTTTCTCACCTCGAATAGTCTTTTCACTTCTAAACGATTCATCTCTTTCTTAATAGTCTTCTCACTTCTAATAGTCATCTCACTTCTAATAGTCTTTTTACTTCTGACGTTTCTTCTCACTTTTAAACGTTCCTTTTCACTTCTAATAAGTCTTATCTTCTTTAACGTTTCCTCTCACGTCTAAACGTTTCTTCTCTTTTAATAGTCCTATTACTATTAAAATTCCTCCTATATATCTTCTAACTTAATTATTTCATCTGAAATATTTAAGTAGTTTGCTAAATGCAAATGTCATTCCTTCGCTAAACTTTCCACTTTCTAGAAAGTGAAGAACATAAAGAAGATATTCAATCTTCAAGTGTTATTGAGTCACCACATTGTTGAGCCTCTCATTATTCTTTCACCATGAAAGAACTACCTCATTTTACATCCCACCTTTGTTTCTCAACATTGTCAACTAACAAAACACCAAACAACCCTTTGAATTCCTAATCATCTACTTTTGTCTCGATAGGATCATATGCACACCAATTGTTAGTGCAAATGATATATCAATATTTTCTATCAATCTCTCGTTAACATGTTCCTTCTTTATTATCGCTCATCCTTTCCTACCTTTTGACTCTATGGAATCATTTTCATTAACATTCAAGAGCACATCGTCTCCATCCTCATCTGATTATTTTTTTAAGTATATATTTTTGCATATTTCGTCAAGATATTAAGTGTCATTCGTCTACCTTTAAAATGTCATTCTAATAATATTTTTTTGTCTATCAATAAACGAATCCCATTTTCGTTTATTAAAAGTCGGTCTAATCTTTGTCCATAAACATATGTCTTGAGTCTTTTAATTATATCATTTAGATTGTTGATTTTAAAACAATGATTGCATGTGTCTAGCTTCTAACTTTCTTTTAAAGTGTCATACTTTAGAATACTAACACCTAAAATGCATGTCTAGTTCCTCGCTAATATCTTGTTATATATATATATATATATATATATATATATATATATATGTGTGTGTGTGTGTGTGTGTGTGTGTGTATGTGTGTGTGTGTGTGTGTGCGCACTTGTCTACTAACTTTGTTTTATAGCACACATCTATATTTTGATTTCTTGGTGCCTCAAACAAAGGAGATCATACACCAAGGGGGAGCACTTGCAAGCGCTCTACTAGTTTAAATTGTATCAAACTTCTTGAGCATCGATGGCAATTTATTCGATTCATGGATCCTTTAGAGTCAATATACAAGGAATGTAATTATCATGGGGATGCAATGAGCAAAGGGGAGCTAGGAGATATGTGGGAAAATAGCATAGAGTTGGATAAACCGTGAAGATAGAAGACTTCACTAGGATGATGCAAGATCACCTTTATAGGAAGATTGGATTGGGATTGTCAAATACGATGAAGGGTTCATCCATACACTAATTACTTCACCTCATCTACTTCAATTTCGCCTTCAACCTTCAGGTTTTTTCTTATACTTTCAATTTATATACTTGAAGCACCTACCTTTTCCTCATTCCTTCAACCTATACACTTGAAGTACCTACCTTCTTTTCATGCCTACTTCCCATCTCTCACGACCTTTTCTAAATTATCCAAGAACGACAAAATCACCTTCAACCTTATTTCTCATGTTTTCCTCTCAATTCTCCAACCTATATACTTGGAGAACCTACCTTTTTCTCATTTCTCCGACCTATACACTCAGAGCACCTACTTTCTTCTCATGTCTTCTTCTAAACTATCCAAGAAGCACAAAATCACCTTCTTTTCAATCCTCTAAACTATCCAAAATCACCTTACATACTTACCTTCCTTTCATACCTCCAACCTATATCCAAGAAACTCCTTTTTGTTTTGAAAAAAGGGGGAGAAGGAATGTAAATAAGTAACTTTTAAACTTTACTATGTTTTATAGTTTACACTTTTTGTCATCATCAAAAAGGGGGAGATTGTTAGTGTAAATATTATGATATTTAATATTTACATTCTCTCTATGTTTTGGTGACGACAAACATGTAAGTTGTAAAACATAACATAAAAGTTCATAACTTACTCGTAGATGTATACTTCAATTCACGAATATCTCACCATCCTTATCCACCACAAATATACATTTATAAACTCAATATCGACATCCCGAGACTTTTACTCATATGGGCTTCACTAGTTGGATCGGGCCAAGCAAAAGGGCTAACCCATTAAGGCCAAATAGGTTCAGCCCAGCAAGGCCTATCAAGGCCCAATCAAAGTTTCTAGAAGATGGGGGGAAATACAAAGCTTCTAGAAGATTGAGGGAAAATAATAAATTCAAATTTTAAATTCGCTTCTAGAAGATGAAGGGAAAACTCAAATCTTCTAGGTGGGTTGCATAGAAGTGATTGCATTTGATCACTTGTGTGTCTTAGAGTAGATTTGATTTCTAAATTGTAACTCTTGTGTATTTGTGTAGATCCAGATAGTGTATAAATTTGGACGTAGTGTTTGTGTGTCGGTTAGTATTTTAGGCCACAAAATACATTTGTGAATTGGTGGATTGGTTCTAGCTAAGATTAGGACTTGACATTTAGCTTAGTGTCATAAAATATTGTAAGCGACGCGGTTTATGTGTTTAGGCCATAAAACACAAGGTTTGTTATGTTGGCCACAAAACATAACGGGTTTGGTTGTACCCGAAGAAGAACTCGACATCTAGCTTAGTGTCGGAAAATAATGTAAGCAACGTTATATGTCACACCCCGTAAATTTCCGATCAATATTTTAGCCGTTTCTGTTTGGTAATTTAAATTTTTAATGTTTCGTTTAATTTTTACGGGTAACCGGGAAGTTGTTCTGTTATTTATTGAGAATCATTGTCGAAAGCAATCCGTGCATCCAATCATCGTAGTCTTTCGTCAGTAGATGCGTTTTTACATTTTTAGTTGATATTTAAATTTTTAGAATTTTTTGTAAAGTTTCTGCGTGTTTTCAGTTTGCGCGTATTCCGTAAATAACTAGAATTATATAGTGTGCACAGGGCCGGACCCATATAGATGCCAGGTGTGGCACGGGCTACACCGGATTTTAAGTCACGCAGTGTAATTTATTTTTCAAAATTGATGTTTTTTATATGTGCAACCCCTAAAATTTTGTGTGCTACCTTAGTTTTTTACAGTGTAACTTTAATTAGCTCAACATTTTCTTTGTGCAACACCCCATTGAAAATCCTAGATCCGTCCCTGAGTGTGGATGGTTACCTTGGTAATTAATTCATGAGCTTGCACTACCATTCCTAGAATGTTGGAGACCAGTTGGGCCCCCTTTTTTGGCCTTGTAGTAACCGGATACACACACACACACTCTAGCATGGGATCCCCATTTTTGAAATTTAAAATTTCAAGACAAACCTCCCTACAAAGTGGCACTTGTACAAGTCCTTACTAGACTCCCATTCGCGGATCATTTCGGTCCCCTCCTTACCCTTTTACTCGACCGAACAAGACCACACACCAAGTCTAGGTGCATTCCATCATCTACCAACTTATATACTTCTAACCTTATTTGTTTCTCATTCTTTCATAATCAAATTCTTTCACTAGAAAAAACACACATACTTTTCTTTTCTTTTCTTTCTTGTTCGAACCACCAAGCACACCCAGATCCATTTCTTTTTAATCTTTGATCAAACCATTTGAAGATATATTGTTCGAGGTTGATTGTTATTTTATCCGGGTATTTTATAAACAACGTTTGGGTTGTTCTTAGTTCTAATCATGTTTCGTCGTGTTTTCTTATAAGTCATCTCTTCTTTTTCATAAATGAGTTGTACTTTTGCATTCGTATGATCATTCAGAACAAGGTGTACAAAGCAGATCGTTGTGAAAATCATTACCTATTTATCAATATAACTACAAGTCTCAAAGTTTAATTTTTTTATTTATAAATGGAAGAACATAAAAAGATAAGTAGTTGTACTTTTGCGTTTAAAAGTTTGTTGTGACTATTTTCATATATATATTTTTATTACTACGGCTATATCATTTATTTGAGATTTATCGTATAGTGAGTTTAAATATTGTTGGCGAAGGGATTAAGTTAGATGTTGGATTTGTCAGAAATGTGAATTGAAAGTCGAAGAGGTTTAGGTTTAGAATGGATTTGTTGCAATATTTGCGGTGTTGTCGAAAATCTATCGGATATTCTTTCGAGTCAATAAAAGATGTACTTTTATAAAACTGATACTTTCACGAGTCGAGACAGATAAAAATGGAAAATTGATATTTTTAGAAAGGTCATGCTGAAGTTTATTAAACTTTATAAATGAGTGAAAAAATAAACTTTTATTATCAAACTAATGATAAAATGAAGAATGACGTTAAGTGTCGGGTCACTAAAAGACGAAATATATTAAAAGACAAAATACACTAAAAGATGAAACACACTAAAAGACAAAATACACTAAAAGACAAAATATACTAAAAGACAAAATACACTAAAAGATGAAACACACTAAAAGACGAAAAACACTGAAAGATAAAATACACTAAAAGACGAAATATAATAAAAGACGAAATACACTAAAAGATGAAATACACTAAAAGACGAAATATTTTCGAAGATGTTTCAAAATGTTGAGACTTGTTAAAACATATAACTTTCAAAAGTACGTTTTGAAAAGGATACGCCGTGTCTACTCATGCTCGGATGATCATCTCTTGCGTTAAGCGTTATTCGTTGTACATCATTCTTTAACGACAACTATATGCTAGGTTGTCGCTAGGACCGTGAGATTCGTCTTTACTTGATTGATTTGTTTTGATCCACAACTCGCATAAGGTGAGTTTATAGCCCCACTTTTACTCGTTTTGAATAAATATTTTATAACTTTGGGTGAGAAACATTGCTTGATTTTTAAACTGGACACAAGTACTATACATGAGATTTCCCTGTTTACAAGTTGCCTAAGTAGCGCAAGACCACTATTGCCCGAATTAGCATGAACCGTTAATTACTGTAACCGTCCTTTGGTTAAGTAAGCGCGAGTGAATAAATAGATCTATTGGGACTAATTATCCCTATCCGGGTAAGAAGCACTTACTAGTTAGGTGGTCTTTTGTCGGACACTTGTAAGGGCAAGCAATTAATTGGCATGTTATATGCTATGTGAATTAAGCGTCAGTGTCATGAGCTTAGTGGAACGTAAATACCTTTTTATGTGATGTTGTATCTGTTATAACTGTCGCATACGTTTTGATAAACTTGTGGTCCACACTAATTACGTTTGAACTAAATCTATGAATTCACCAACTTTATGTTGACATTTTAAGCATGTTTTTAGGTACTTAGCTTTGGACTTTTCTGATGTGCTATGTGGAGTACACGTGCAATATGATATCATCTTTCAAGACTTTATTATCATTTATACTCGTTGTCTTTTGAAAACGTAATTATGCTTCCGCAACGTTTTAAATTTCATTTCAAATCTTGTAAGACTTATCCATTTTTAATGAATACAACGAGTTATGATTTTCAAAACGTCCATTAGTGGTCGTTCTTTGTACCTTGTGTGATGAATATCATGACGTCACGCCCCGGGACACGTATTCTGTCCAGTCCCCGTTTTGGGGTGTGACAAATTAGTATTCAGAGCCAAGGTTATAAAGATCCAGGTAGTATATACTAGGTCTGGTCTATAACTAGTATGTGATCCTTACATGTTTTTATGTGTGCCTTATACGTACTTTTGCTATGGTGTATATGTGAGTATCATTTTGCCTTGAGCATGCTATGATATGGGTTTACCTCTGCCCTGCGTTTATCGTTCCCTGTGTTATGTTTCTTTGCGTTTAATTTTTCCCTTGAGCTCTATTTTGCTATGAGCTTACGTTTGTCTTGCGTCTATTCTTCTCTGCATTTACGTTTGCCTTTACGTATATTTCCCTACCTGTTTGTATAGAAGTTGTCTATATAAATACTAAATTTTTCTAAGACATTGTGAATGACACAATTGTCTCGTTTATTTCTAAAACATCGGTAATATGATGAGCTTTAAAACTTTTCACGACTTTACATAATATCATTTCACATAACGTTGAAATTCGTCGCAGTCTGCTGACCCTACGTTATCTTACTATCCGAACCCGAATCCGAGTTTGAACACTCCGCTCGCCATACTGTTGAAACACCTACGTCATCTCGTTACATCTCAATTTTTCTTACTTCTCGTAACTTCTGGAAACAGCCAATTAATTCACACACAACTTTAACCCATCACCTCTTAACATTCC
Source organism: Tanacetum coccineum (assembly GCA_026074375.1). Taxonomy (NCBI): domain Eukaryota; kingdom Viridiplantae; phylum Streptophyta; class Magnoliopsida; order Asterales; family Asteraceae; genus Tanacetum; species Tanacetum coccineum. The sequence continues at coordinate 18,393 of BQNB010053571.1, forward strand.
ATTTTTGGAAAAAAGAATTTGAAATTCGATTATCTATTTTTATTTATCCGTTCGATTATTAAAGAAAATTGCCGAAACGAGACAAGGAATGAAGTTCCGCAGAAGATCGATGCATATCATATTAACCCAACGATATTTGGCTATTGCTATTAAAAGCTATTGTTGTCTATAAGGAAGAAACCACAGGGCTCACGACTCTATGGATCAGGTCGTTATTTTAGGAACCAAAAGTTGGTAAGGAATGGCAACAATAAATATGAAACATTAGGCCGTGAGAGCTTACATTGGCATAGCCAAAATGGACATATAAGAAAGTTACCCTTCTACAACTAAGTGTAAGATTGCACCACATGGGCCCATGACAACTGTGGAGTGCAATAACTACAGGTGAGTTGGCCATATGAATAGAAATTGTAGGACACCCGTTTCGATAAACAACTTAGAGGCCGTAGTGGCAAATTAGAAACCTGAAATATCTACTAGGAGTGTGGAAAGCCAGGACATTACAAGAGTGATTGTCCAACTCTGAACGTGCAGAACCATTGATTTGGAGGTAAAAACCCGTGGGAACTTAACATCGTCAAAGATTCATGTTGTTACTTAAGGAGGTCGTATTTCATACCAGAGAGTCTAGTGAGAAACCTAAGTAGACCTTAGAATGAAATTTCTAAGAGTTGTTGCACTATGTAACTTCACTTGTGGAACTTTCGTGAATTGTGTGGATGTTTTTCTAAACCCTGTTCTCTTGTGTCATGACGGATCGTTGGGTTACACTTCAATTCTCTAATAATTTATATAAGGTACTCCTCGAATATATTACCGTCTTACAACCCGTTTCACTATTATTTTATAAACCTTTTTACTAGTATGAACTATTTGGATGTATCGTATGAACTATACTAGCATTGTCTTAAAAATAGAGTTGCTGCCATTTATAAACTATTTTTTTCTTTTTAGTCAGTCTACGAACCATTTTGCTGTAAAACAGCTTGTTAATCTCTTCCTATCGTGTGTTATAAACCATCGCGACTCTATTGTGTTAACATATATTCTGATATCATTCGTATCAATATTCATTGTCATCCTTAAACCATTTTGTCATTTTTTATAAGAAATTATTTCTTCTCATCTGTTCTAAACTATTTTGCGCAATCTTTTTACAACTAACTTGTTTTAATCTTTTACCTATTTAGGTGTAATTTATAAATGATAACCATTTTTTCCATCATTTTATGAACCATTTCGCTAACACCTTATAAACTATTTTGATATCATCCTATAAACCATTTTGTCAACATCTTATAATCATCCTACTATTACCTCGTAACTTATCTGGCTACCATTTAATGAGCTAAATTGTTTTCATCTTATAACCTATTTTACGGTTATTTATAACCTCTTTTGCTACCCTATTATAAACTACTTTGTAGTCATCTTACAAATCAGTTCGTTGTCACCTCATGAACTATTTCGTTGTCACTTATATACTATTTTGCTGTTAATTTATAAACTATTTCGTCGTCATCTTATGAACTACTTCGTGTCTTTTATAAACTATTTTGTTGTCACTTTATAAACTATTTGGCTGTCAGCTCGTAAACTATCTGTTACCATATTCTAAACCCCTTACTATTACATTATAAACCGTCAAGTGACTTTCTTGTAAACTATTTTGTAGATAATAAATGATGTGTATAAATTGCAGGATTAAAACTGATCTGGAGGTATGATGTATAAATTGAAAAAATATTTCAGCTGCAAGTTTATTGTAGAGATAGGTGACAAGATGGGAAGAGTGTGTGTGATAGAGAGAATACACACACACTTACACTTTACAAAAGTGAGCTTCACCCCTCCATGAAAGTGGTATTTATAGTCCAAACACAACTAAACTATACTAAAAAGTCTTTATTTTTCTGCGTTGTTGGCTATTTTGAACTAACGTAATTCCATGTTGTCAACATATTTTAAGGCTAAAAATCTCCCCAATATGTGTTGTCACACCCCGCCATGGCGGAACGCGAGGCGTAAACAGAATGGATATCATCACAAACCATGGTGTCATATAGAGAATACCTAAAATGAAATAGTTAAAGTAAAGCAAGACACAAAGGTGTACATAACCAATACCACAAAAACTAATGGTGTCTTTATTAATGAGAGAGACGGTCTCGCTTAATAATGACATGCAAAACATAATCCAAACAATTCATGCAAACACAATTATTCAAAACAGAATGCTAAATAAAATTCCAAGCATCATACGGTCTCTTCTAGCACTTGCTCTATGTTAGCACATTAAGCTCACCATAAAAATGGATGCTTAAAACGTCAACATAAAGTTTGAGCAAGAAATCATAGGTTTACGACATACATACAATATCCAAATAAACTTTCAATTAGATACTGCATTACCAAAATCAATTCATGACACAAGATATAACAACGGGATGAAACGTGCCTACGATCTACGAATTATATCAACTACCATGTGTGTGCTACTGGGCTCATATAGCTCTCTCGCAGTCTTACACGTCAAGTCATCATTTTGCATTATTGGGATCCACATACCAAACTATCATTACAATGGGTTGGTCGGTACCCACTCATATCCCATATCTCAACACTGAGTTGGCGTAATCATCGATCCATTTCAACATAACTACAGCAAGCTTTCAAAAACATTTTAAACACGACAACAAGCTCATTCTCACCCCAAATTATCATGAGAAAAAGGGGCTATGAAACTCATCTGATGCTTAGCTTCCCAAAATAATCCAACAAAAGCTTCACAACACCTCACGAACAATCTAAACAATTAAGCACACAATAAACTAGTATTTAACCCAATATGATATAACCTCAACTATGATGGATATCTAAGCTAGATTACATAGCTCTATACTCAATTGTAACTTTTTCCAACTACTACGCATATGCTATTTACACTTCCAATGCACACTTATATTTTCTGGTTTTGAGCAAAGAATTTTATACCCACATTACGGTGTCCTAACGCACCACTTAAAATCCTTATAACTCAAACTCAAATTCAACACATGTACATTATATGTCATAGGATCCTCTCTTAGATCTCCAAGAAAGCATCACCCTTTTTACAAATACTCCTTTGAATTCTTAATCAAAGTGTCCAAAATTCGTCCAGAATCTGACCTTCTAAAAGTATGGCATTAGCTGACCACTTTAGACCTCCTTTCATGCTTAGCAAAATTTTGGAGGTCACACACAATATATATAAACTAACTTTCACGTGATTTTTATCTTCTAACTAGTTGTCTAGGTATTTTTTAGAAAATCAAACCAAACTGAATTCGCATGTTTTACACACTATTTGTAATGCATGTGACCCACTTCCCGACCATAAAAACTTACGAGGCCAACGTTTCTGGAAAGTAGACTCTTTGAGGTTATCTCGAGTATGTTGTAAATTATTTATTTGATAACTTATGATTGAGTTATGCTCGTTACAAAACTGCCTAACTTTCTACAGTGAATTAAACACTTAATTCGGGCGATCTAAACCCTAACGCATGATCAAAACACGTAACCCATTAAACTAATGATCACCCAATCATCATTAAATTATAACTTCTAGAAATCTAAAACCCTAATTTATAAACCCTAATTTATAAACTCTAATCTATAAGCCCTAATCCATCATACTTAGATTACAATAATTGAAAATTAATTAACTAGAATTACACAAAAAAAAGATTTGAAATTACCCTTAAAGAAAACCTATAAATTTTTTCTTTCTCTTGTAGAATATCGGCTAAAACAATAATGGGCTTAAGGGATTTTTATGTTTTGTATTTATAGGACACAGGAAATCCCTAGAAAAACTAATTATCATTTGAGTTTCAACTAAAACTCTTTTCTTTTTTTTTTCTTTCTTTCTAATTTTTGTATTTACTATTCATGCCTAAAAAAATATTTTTTTTTTATTAATTAATTACCTTCAATACTTACAGTTTTATAAAAAACCCTAAGCTAATTGTGTAACCAATTTTGCTTGAAAATCTACTACTTTCTAATATTAACTTTTCAATTTTTCAATTCACTTTCTATATATGACAAAATTACCAAAACATCTTATTTTAAACACTTATTTCTTTCACAAATGACACGCTTTGTCTCTTTGTAATTCAATCACCTAGGCATAACACTATGAACAAAACAATTCATATCAAAACATAAGACCCAATCATTCCATTATCCACTTTAAGTGTTCAAATAAAAATTTCTCACAAATAACTCATTTTATCTAACTTAACCCAAAAACTAATCTTATCTTAAATAAAAAATACTACACAAAAATACGTATACGTATTTTGATACTTTACAATTTACATGAAATGCTCAAATCTCAATAATCATTTACCTTGTCAATCAAATCAGTGTACGAAATAAACTCATCCAAACTTTATCACCTGTTTCATACATTGAGATGAACACACTCAAATCGTTTGATTTCAATACTCTCATATTACAGATAAACACACTTAAACAACCAAATCAAAAAAAAAATTCACATAAACTTAATTAAACAGGCACTAAGTCAACACTAATGGTTTGATAACTGCTCAAGTCATGGTTGTCACAGTATCCACTCCTTTAGGAAAATCTTGTCCTGAGAATTAACTAGAGGTTCAACTCTTCATTACCAAATTAATCGAGGATACTTATCTTTCGCAAGTAGTCCTCCTTTACCCTTGTTATAGTCAAGTTTACACTTTGAATCTTCTAAAAATTTACAACCATAACATTCCCATTACGCTTTAACTACCTTGAACTCATTTGATCCTTGCCGTTTCCCAAGTAAGCTCAGGACCACGCTTCGAATCCCAACAGAAACTTTCACTAATGACTATCATACTATACTTTTACTCTTGACCTCTCGGTCCACAAACATCAATGGTTTCATTGACACAACAACAGAGTTTTCGTCAACCTTAATCTCTTATCAATTCTATAATCCGAATCCAACTGCTAGTGACTTTGCTTACCCCCACAAGGGTGCAATTAGCAACACAACAACCCCAAACAAAAAAGAAAACACCAAATCCACACGAGCCTCGCCCGTCCTCGAGGAAATTCCTTAGAAACCCTAAGTTGTGTAACAACATGTTTTATATCTTAACCTCGCAACTCATCAAACAAGAACTGTCTTGAAATTAAGATATAAGATGTTACAAAGCTCAATGTATCTAAAGAATCAACGCAATTTTAGGTTTACTCAAACTTTCTGCACCTCCCAATCTAATTTCTGATACTCGGCCTACAAGATAGAAATTCTCAACCGAACTATAGGCCCAATCCATCCAAGGATATCAAATGGTCCTACATAACTCGATTCTAACTTGTCTTTCTTTCCAAATGTACTACACCTCTCCAAGGTGAGACCTTCAACCACCCATAACCTACCAGCATTAATTCAAAAGTTTCTCACTACTACCAGGTACTATTTTGGACAATTTGGCTGCCAGTAGAAGACCTTTCCTGTATTACCGCTATCTTGTTGGTTGTTTCATGCATCTAATTCGATCCATTTAACTTACTCTCTCTAGTTACGGCCCATAAAATGGTAACCTACATTCCTTTCCATACATGTTCAAATGATAGACATCCATGTAATCGTATGATAATCCCACCTTAGGAAAAAAATTATCTTACGAAAGTGAGTCTTCCCTTTTACTCTAAAATTCTATCACTACTTTGTCACTGAGAATAGCTAGGAATGGGTCAACTTTGTCAGTCCTCATTGACTAGCACCTCAAATCGCATCGTATACACGAGTGTGTCTACACTTGGTAACTTGACAACATTTACTTAGTTATCCTCCTTTCCCCACTTCTACTTGGGTAACTCTGGTTGTAGAAAACAATCCTTGAAGACCCTTGATACTCAATTTCCACTCTCGAATACGCTAAATACTTACTACCGCAACTAGCTACATCCTTCTTCATACTCAGTCATCGATTACTTAACCTAAAAACCACACCATCGTATCCGCTCCAAGATGGATAGAATACTTTGTGTAATGCCTCTTCAATAGCAGGGTCTTACATGCTCTCCAAATGGCAGGTCCGAACATTTGTCTAACCATATGAACATGTATCCAAATCTGTCCTTTTTTCACAATCGTTGTCAAGCCACACAACATCTTATGTTGACGCGTTCTTGCTTTGGACATCTTATCTTATATCTCCACATCTTTCTCAAACTAGATCAAATCGTCATAGACAAGTATATCTCGAAACTATCTTGCTTCATCATGCTTCTCTACTCTACGGTAGACAACATCTACATTCTGCCTTTCCAGATGGTGCTTGGGCCTCGAATATGCAAACTCATAAATAACATCCTATCCATCATCTTCTGCCTGCTTGTTTAATCTTTCCGATTTAATAAGTGTGTTGGAGCATTCATGGATCCGTATAGATTACTCTGCATGTTCTCGTTCACTTAAAGACTCTCAGCATTATACAGGCCAAAACCTTACCACGTTCGCCATGCATCCTTCATAAGAACCTCACCTTCTCCCCTTTTCCAAGCTGCTTCCAAATCCTTACTTCGCGCGTCATAATATACTACAAAATCGTCTGCTCCTTCCGGCAATGCCAAGATCGGCTCATTACCCATTTGATTCCTTCTACATCTAGATAGCTTCCTCTTTGATCCGCTTCCACGTTGTTGGAAAACTTCACGTACATCTTCTCTTCCTTTACTGACTCCATGATCATCTTCACATGCGACTCGTACTCCTCCTTAGACTTCGAGTCGGTTTAAAATATCATTTGTATATATACATTAACCTGTCTTGTTCTATTTCGGCCATGCTACACCCGGCCTCATTAACTTCATGAAAACCCTGGGGCATTGGTTAACCCAAAGGCATAGGCCGTAACTTTCAATCGTGTCATTACACATCCTAAAAATAGGTCTTAGCTCGTCATCCTGTGCACCCTCATTGGTGAAATCACATTTCGAATTTTTCTATCTCACTCTTCTCAACTCCTCCATGCAATACAGACACTTCCCACAACAAGTTACCATTCGAACCAACCCTCACCTTGTAACTCCTGCAATCATTCCACACCTCTTGCCTTTCTAAAGACGTCAAACGACACGAGCCTTCGCAAATCGGCGTCGCTCCTTGTACTAATTCCATACGAAATCCTATTCTACGACGAGGGGTAAAACCCACACTATCCTGAGAATACTCAAGAAAGCTCTAATATACTAAAGTATCACTAAATTTTGACTCATATGCTTTGGTACTCCTACGAGACCTCGCACCCTCTTTAGTTTGTTTCTCACGAACCTTAAACACTTTTTAGCTCACTAAGGTATTTTAACTACCTTCTTGTGGCATGTCATCCCAGCCTTATGCCTCAACAACCAATTCTCTCATACGGCTACATCAACGCTCCCATAACTAAGAGGTACTAAGTAAAACGAGAATTCTCAAATTCTAACTTGGAATCGCGAATAATTCTATTCGCTTCGCTACCATCAATCGCACCACCCAGAAGACACGTCCTAACATCAACTCTAGCACCATGCCATGAGGAAATTTCAAACTTCACATGCACCAATTGGTATGGTCCGAAAAATCATACGATTCCAAAAAAAATCAACCGAATGTAAACGTCGACAAGAAGAACGAACCTCCGACCTAACAAACACATCAACGATTTCTAGAAACACCCGCAACGAATAATACCACGTACCACGACCCATTAATTAAAAGATGAAGAACCTTTGTACCAAAACCAATTTTTACCCAAGGAAACTTTCCCTCATAACCTTATACCAATCATTTTAAAACAATAGAATCACCTTAGTTAATAATGCCAATAATTTTAAGTGTAAAAATAAATTTAAATAAAATTTTCATAAAATTATTTTAATTATGATTTTTATAAAAGAAATCAAAAGATGGTTAAAACAAATGTGTTCATCAAAATAGACTCCCAAAATACCTTAAGAATTCCAATACCAGAATATTAATTTACTTGAAAACGAACACGACAAGAACTCTTGCAAACCAAACAAACCATGAGAACTCATCCATACCAACGGTCTTAGAACCAAACCAAAAAGTATCGTCACCTTAAGACAAAGGAAAACAATCAAAACGCCGAACGGATAACATAGAACACTAGTTCTATGATAACACCTTAGAATACCAACACGAGCTTTGGATATCTCAACGAACAACGAGCTAACGAACCAACTTAAGAATCGCGACGACAATTCCAACAGGTATCCGATGTATCCGCAAACGATAGATGAAAGGAAACCCTACCATCTACTCAACTCGATCTTATATAATCGCTCAACAGTTAAGAGAAGAATTCTCTAACCATACAACCATCCTCAACAGGATCTCACATCACATCTACACTACCATCTACACAACTATGTAGACTTACATCCTTACATAATACATACAAGCAACAATGATCAATGCAATCAAAGTCACAAGTCCAGGTGTGTGACAACTTTATAATTATGTTCGCGACCATAATTATAATTGCACCTTTTGCGCGTGCGTACTTACTTCCAAGACCACACCTCTCAATGATAACACACATCTACCACATAGCACTTAATAATAATCCAAATATAACTCAAACATGATAATCCACCTAACGAAACATAAAATCCCAATCGACCAAACGAAACAGAAGTCACATCGTGACCCAAAATATAAAATCAATCCTCGATTATAGCAACGCATCGAGGTAGAAAATGAAATAAACTTATGTTGGGCCTCGCTTGGGTTTGACTTTTCTCTCTCAAAAGTCATCCAACTCCGCGGGTCCAGTGAGGTAAACAATCTCCCAACGATATCTCCTAGGGGATAGGGGAAGACATGACTAAAACAATAACAAAGGGGTATATACTATTAGATCCCCATAATGAAAAAGTATATATTTCATATTATATAGTAGTAATTCAAAATAGAAAGAATTCAAAGCTTTTAGGTAGCGGGAACATACGATATATACATACACAAACACTTATGCCCTAAAATGCAACTATATAAGGGACCCTTAAGCTATAGTCTAGGCTCAACCACCTAGTTCTCTATAACCATAGGCTCTGATACCAATCTGTCACACCCCGCCAAGGCGGAAACGCGAGGCATAACGAGAATGGATATCATCACAACACAATGGCGTCTATATAGAGAATACTAAAATGCATACAATAAAGTAAAGTATAGACACAAAGTGTCATAACAATACCCATAACTAAGCAAAACATAAAAGGCGTCTTTATTGATGAAAAGGAAGTTCTCGTCAATAAGAGACATGCAACATATATCCATACAATGCTAAACATCCACATATAAACTTCAAGATCATCTTAAGGTCTCTTTCTAGCCACTTCTCACTATCTTAAGAATCCTCATGACTTCACACCTGAAAATGATGCTTAAAACGTCAACACAATGGTTGGTGAGAGTCATAGGTTTAAGACACCAAATAAACCTTTAATTAAAATAATTTTGCTACGATTATCATAACATATCATGGCAGAACAATTTAAGCTAGTTATCACATAAACTCTCAAACAATTCACAATCAATCATAATGGGACGGAACGTGCCCACGATCCACATAACAACCTGGGGTAATCCATTACCCTCCGATCGGAACCACACAGAATGGAGTATTATTTCAACCCTCCAGTTAGATTTGGAATGAGTAGGGTCACTACCCTCCAACCGGACTCACACAGATATGGGATCTTATTTCAATCCTCCAATTAGATTTGGAATAGGTAGAAGCACTACCCTCTAACCGGAACCACACAGAAATGGGATCTTATTTCAATCCTCCAATTAGATTTGGAATAGGTAGAAGCACTACCCTCTAACCGGAACCACACAGAAATGGGATCTTATTTCAATCCTCCAATTAGATTTGGAATAGGTAGAAGCACTACCCTCTAACCGGAACCACACAGAAATCATAACAACATTAAGCATACTACATATGATAACCACATAAACGTTCATGCCTCAAGTAAAACCAAATAATCGCAGTGATTTAGCACATTCAAAACATCTTTGCATCATTTCAATCCCAATGTAAAAACATTTAAAAGAGGGACTAGGAAACTCACCTTTGCTTAGCTCTCAAAAACTTCCAACAAGGCTTCACAAATAACTAGCACAAATCTAAGCAACAAAATACCTCGTGTTACACGCTACTAAGCCAAAAGCTTAATGTAGATGTAACATTCATATGATGGATATATAAGATGTTTTATTAACCCCATGGGTCACCTTGACACCATACCCAACCTTAACCACTTCATTAACAAGTTTCACTAGTTAATCACAATTCGTACCAAACTACAGAATTTTGACGTGACTTATCGCATTCAAAACCCTGACTTAATGACCTCCATAATTCAAATCAAAAATCACCTATGTTCATTAATGATTATATTAACTACCTTTTGACTCCCAAAAGCCAATTACATACACAAGTACTCCTAAGAAAATCAAACTTCAAAACAGTCCCAATTCGAGTCTGATTGCGCACTAAACGTTTAGGCTTAAAAATCATACTTAGACTTCGAATTAATTAATTTAATTTGGGGGAATTTTAATAGACATATAATACTTAACTAATGTATAAGGGATAAGTCTAATTCAAATTTTAAATAGGGTTTTTACTTCTCACAATTTGACCTAAATCTGACATAAAAACTCAGCCTTGACAACGAATCTTGTTTGACTTATTTAAATACCTTCCACTCACTTTTAATTCATGAAACCTATGGGGTTTGAAAATAGACTCTTTGTAGATAATTTTAGGCTTTTGAAAATCATTAAAAGCTATAGAAGAAGTACATGTTTCATCAGAAACTTAGAAGGAGTTGATTTGTTAAAAGGAAATTGCTCAACAAACCTTTACACCATCAATCTCCATGAAATGGCTTATGCTTCTCCAATTTGCCTCATGGCTTATGCTACTTCTACCAAGTCATGGTTATGGCATCAACATTTATCCCACCTTAACTTTGACACCATAAATAACCTTGCCAAAAACAATCTTGTCATCGGTCTTCCAAAATTTAAATATCATAAAGAACATCTTTGTCCCTCATGTGAGCAAGGAAAAAGCAAAAGGGCATCTCACCCACCCAAACCAGTTCCAAATTCTAAGTAGAGGTCACACCTTCTTCATATGGATTTGTGTAGTCCAATGAGAATCGCAAGCATAAATGGAAAGCAGTATGTCTTGGTGATTGTGGACGATTACTCTCGTTACACTTGGGTACACTTTCTCAAATCAAAAGATGAAACACCAGAAGTGATTAAAACCTTCCTAAAGAGAATCATTGTCCTTCTTCAATCTCCTGTCATCATCATAAGAACCGACAATGACACAGAATTCAAAAATCAAATCCTTAAAGAATACTTTGATAGTGTTGGCATCTCTCACCAAGCGTCTTCTGTCAGAACACCTCAACAAAATAGAGTAGTGGAACGAGAATCGGACGTTCGTAGGGCTGCTTGAACAACGTTGATTTTCTCTCGGTGCACGTTATTCTTATGGGCGGGAGGAGGGGGGCCTGAAGAAGATTGCTACTGCGTGCTACACTCAAAACCGCTCCATCATTCACCGTCGATTTAACAAAACACCATACGAGCTCATTAACGGCAGAAAACCAGATATCTCCTTTCTACATGTATTCGGGGCTCTCTGTTATCCCAAGAATGATCGTGAAGATATTGGGAAGCTTGGTGCAAAAGGTGATATTGGCTTTTTCATTGGTTATTCTGAATTCATGTGCTTACAGAGTTTACAACCGAAGGACAAAGAAAATCATGGAGACAATGAATGTGACATTTAATGAGCTTTCAGCTATGGATTTTGAACAAAGCTGTTCAAAAAACAGGGCTTCAAGCATGTCTTCTAGACAGACAGTTTCAGGACTCAATCTTACTTATGCTCGTAACAATAACAACTCAACAACCAAATAAAGGTGAATTGGATTTACTGTTTGAAGCTATGTATGATGATCATATTGGTGGTCAACCGTCAGCTGCTCCAAGAACTGTTTCGGCTGCTCAAGCACCTCAAGTTCTTCAGACTCCAACGGCAACTACAACAACAGCAGACACCGCACCGACACCAACAAATTCATCCTCTCAAGCTACAAATTTTCCAAACACTTCACAGGATGTTGACGAGCTCGAAACACAACAACATGTTCAGCATCAACCCGCAACAATTGCTGACAATGTTCCAAATGCTATGTTCGATGAAAATACGTTTGTAAATCCTTTTGCTACTCCATCCACAAGTGCTGCTGAATCATCATCTTCACAATATGTGGATCCATCGAACATGCATACGTTTTACCAACCATACCCTCATGAATATCAATGGACTAAGGATCACCCTCTGGAACAAGTGATAGGAGAACCCTCACGACCAGTTTTGACAAGGAATCAACTCTGATCCGATGGTGACATGTGCATGTATGCATTAACGGTAAGCACTATGGAACCGAAGAATGTCAAAGAGGCTATGACCGACCCTGCACGGATTGATTTAATGCAAGAAGAGTTCTACATTCAAAAGGCTTGATGTATTAGTCCTCCTCCAGAAACATAAAACCTCTTACTTTGAAAAATGGTTATTCAAAAAAACAGCATGATGAATGTGAAAATTGTCATCTGAAACAAGACTCGTTTGGTTGGAGGAGGGTGCCGATAAGAGGAAGGAATAGATTTCAAAGAATCCTTCGCTCCGGTTGCTAGAATGGATCCCCCATCCCCCCCCATCAGATTATTTTTGGCTTATGTTGCACACAAATCGTTCGCTGTGTTTCAAATGACGTGAAATGCTTCTTGCATGGATGGCTAAAAGATGACGTGTACGTGTAATCAAACTGCAAGGTTTTTTTTTTTTTTTTTTTTTTATTTTTTTTTTATCGATGTTGATCAGTCAAGCCATGTCTACAAGTTAAAGAGGCACTATATGGTTAAAGCAAGCACCATGGGCAGGTACGTTGTATTATCATGTTTCTCCTACAGAATCACTTATTCAAGTCATATTGATCCAACGTTGTTTATAAGGCGCTTCGACGACGACATCTTAGTGGTACAGGTCTATGTTGATGATATTATCTTTGGTTCTACAAACCCTAGGTATACCCAACTATTTTCTGACCTCATGAAAAATCCGCTTCTTTTTTTTTTCTTGAAATGTCGATGAGGGGGAAATGACGTTTTTCCTTGGTTTATAAGTTAACCAATCTCCTTGTGGCATCTTTATAAATCAGTCCAACTACGTGTTAGAAATCCTTAAAAAATATGTATAGAATCATGTGATCCCTTTTTTCTCCTCCTTTTCATGTTGGTACTCCAATGGAGATCAAAGACAAGCTTGACCTTGATCAAAATGGGACTCTAGTCGATGCAACGAAATATCGAAGGCTTAATTAGTGCTTAATGTAATTCTTACGTCTTTTGAATTGGACATTGTACATGCTATTGTTTATGTGCTCGGTACCAGGGCTAAAGCCAGCGAGATAAACCATCAAAAGGAGGTTAAAAAGGATCTTTCGTTATCTAGGGGAACCATTTAATAGGGTCTTTAGTTATGGAAAGGATTTGGGCTTTGAAACTACCGGATTTTCAGATGCTGATTATGCGGGATGTAAAGACACCTTCAAGAGTACTTTCGGTGGAGCTTAATTCTTAGGCGAAAAGTTGGTTAGCTGGTCATAAAGAAACAAGATTGTATGGGCTGTCTATCGAGACAAGCAGCAATATGTGTCTTATCCGCTTGATGTGCCAAGTCCTTTGGATACGGACACTAGTTAACGGACATAGCTTTCTCTTCACAGATTCCAATCTATTTGGTGATTCGAAATCAGCCATAGCCATATCCTAAAACCCGGGTCCAATACTCGAGACAAACACATCGCTTACGCTACCTTTTCAGAAAGGAACACGTGGAATAAGGGTACGATTGAACTGTATTTAGTCAAGACGGCATTACCAACTGGGCGACCTCTTCACCAAAGCACTTTCCCAGTAGATCGATTCATTATTTGGTTCAAGACGGATACAACTTGATCGTCTTGCAAAGTTACAGTAATTCTTTGTATATATTTTATCAGAAAAACAAAATATAAAAAATACTACAACTATAAAAGCAAAATACAAAATCAGAAAATTTCACAAATTACAAAAAAATAATCTTCTCAGGGAATGTCTCTCGACAACGTTTAACATTTGCGGCACCAAATATTTTGCATTAATAATTAACACGGGTGAATAAATGAGTTCGAGTCTAGAGTTTTCAATACTTTTAAACATGTCCTTTTACTTTGTCTCTACGCCTCTAAGAAAGAGCTTAGGACTCGATCTCAAAGAAAGGAAAATGTTCATTTATGTCCATTTATCCTTACACAACGGGAAGTTCATATCTTCTCAGTTTGAGCTACAGTAATATAAAACATTCAAAGTTTTAGAATGTCAAGAGAATTACTAAGGAAAATTGATGGTATATAAATATATCTCACATATTTTTCTGTTGAGCACAAATTTCAAGTATTTTCAAAAAGAAAATTTTAAATTCTTTCAAAATTGTGTGCTCAACAAACTCCCACTCCAAGTTTTCACTCTATTCTATAAAGTAAGGGGGAGTTAAAATATGATTCTTTCTGCTTGCCCTCTTTTTCATAAGGATCTTAGTTATGCTCATGTGAATTCCAGACATTAACTTGTTTTAATTCACTAATTGTCAAAAATTGTAACCACATATGCAATTTTTGAGGGGGAGAATAGTGATTAAAATGTGATCAATACGGATTCTTCAATCTATAAGTGCATTCCCAAACCTTGCATGTGCAAAACTCTTTCATAATATAGTGCATATGTGTAGGGGGGTCTTTTTGGTAACTCTGGAAACACTCTATGTGTCTTAAATGATTTCTCAGACACGTTGATTGATTTTTTTATCAAATGGTTTAATGGATCTTCATGGCAATACCCCAAAGACTGACCAACTATTTTTTCTCAAGGAGTTATAAGGCGGTTAAGGTTAGTATATCGTTCCTGATCCAGCCAGAACCGGCGGGATCTACCAGGAAAACACTCACATTAGATAGAGTAGAAGTCCTAGGTATGATTGAAAAAAAGGAGTAAAGTGAGAATAAGGGAATAGTTGGACTGAGATGGAGCTAGTTGCCGCGGAACAAACCCAACAAGGTATAGCATGATGTCTCGGTAAGGCACTGAAGGGGTTTGAAGAACGAAAGAATTTTAAGGGTAAAGAGTAAAAGAAAGAAAGCCTTCCATACAACCCTAGACAGAAACCGGGTTCTATACCCAAAATCTATCGGTAATCACCAAGATATTATTTATTTGAGACTGTCATCATGACCCATTGATGCAATGCACCACCTCCCTAGCCAACTCAGGAATCTCTTATAAAGAATTATGTTTCATTTTATCACGGAGATACAACACGTTTCTATCGCTTTTCTCAATTCCGAGATCGTTGACATTGAAAGGTGGCAGTCCGGCTCCAGCCTCTGATTACCAAATAACAAATGTGCACTTATAGGAGTCTAAGCTAACGAGATTCCATCAAAATCTCACTAGGACACAAATTCCATTATACAATGTCGTACATCATTATTCAACATTTGGTATCAATAAGTCCTTAACGCATTATCCTGTGATAATTCGCCAGAACATCAGAGTGATATCTTTATTATTCACAGTGACGATGGAAATCCTTCCGGAGCCAACATCAAACAAGCTTTGGTAGGTGACTTGCGAGATTCTATATGAATCAAGCTTGTCGTCAACTTGATATCGAATTTTGTTTAGTATATGTATTGATGACTCCAAATCAGAAGATAAGTAACTATCTGTTCACTCTTACGTGCTGTCGCTTTGAGACTTTTCCGGGTACATGAGGATCAAGTAAATACAATGAATTCTTAATGCAATCGCGTTAGAGGAGATGAGAAAGGAAGGTCTAATAATTTGAAATGGAAACCCTATCAAGGAGGTTCTTCTAAATTGAACCTACTTAATCACAAGTATAGTATTTATACTGTAAAACGGTCCTTATAAAACTGAAGGTTAATGTAACCGAACTATGATGAATGACAAAGCCATATTCATCCATATATGCTGTTTATCACTAACATCAATTTTCAAGTATAAGTGACGGCGTTACAACCTCATTCTAGCGGAGTCAAGATTCAAGACCTCATGCTCAATCGACAAAGATATATACATGATGAAAGCTCAAACTATCAAAGTCTTCCGCAATCTCTGATGTACAAGCACTTCCTCAAAAAGAACATTATCGACAAAATTGCTAAACAATAACAAAGATATATCTTACAAGTGGATCAAGTACTACTCCTTCCATTATGTGGTACAAGTAATCATGTCAAAGGAAATGTTGAGGGGGATTGTTAGCAAACTTTCAAGATCTTGAGCATGAGGGTGGAGATACAAGATCGCAAGGAGGCATAAAGATTTAAGGAAAAAGATTCAGAGATATCTGTAGTCAAGATAAATCAAGGCCAAAGACCACGATATTAGTATTTTGTCAAAGAATATCAAGTTAAAGATCAAGATCCAAAATCACAAGCATGCAAAAGGATTCTTCCAAAAAGATTCCCAAGGAATACAAAGTCCAAGACTCAAAATCACAAGAAGTATCACAATGAATGACCACCTTTAGGGGGAGATTAGTTAGCAATGTTTTTAGTGAAGTGATGGTCATTATCAATCTCGAGCCTTGTATAAGTAAAACGTAGTTTACGGGAAATTCACTTAAGCTAATAGGGCCTAGTTGTCGGGCTTAAATCCCATTGTTAGCTTGGTTTGGCCCAAATGACACATAAGAAAGCCCACAAGGCTTGTCCACTCTATGTACTATTTAAGCCTTCTCCAAGTGTGGAGAGGGTGTTGCTTCTCATTTTTTCTAGTGCAAGTAACATCTTTATTTTCTCTTTTTGTCTCTCTCTAGTTATTTCTCTCTCTAAAATCTCTTATCTTATTTTTTGTTTTTGGTGATGAAATGATATCATCTAACAAGTCTAGAGCCAAGAGATCAATCTATAAATCTCACCAAGACACATTTCTTGATAAACACTTGTTATTCAACATTTAGTACACAAGTGATAACAAAGAGTCCTACGCATCATCTTTGTGATTATGCCAGAACATTCAGAGTGATACTCTTCAATATTCACTGTGACGAATGGAAATCCTTCTAGTGTCATCATCAAACGGCACTGCGGTAGGTGACTAACGAGATTTTATATGAGTCAAGCTTGTGTCAACTGGATATCGATTTTGGTCCAATAAATGAATTGACGACTCAATCAGTAAGATAGTAACTAACTTATCCACTCTTACCATGTTGTCTGCTTTGAGACGTTCCGGTAATGAGAACAAGCAAGTATAGTGAATCTAATGCATCTGCGTTAGAGGATCTAATACTTTAAGCTGGAAACCCTGTCAAGGGGGTTCTTCTAAATTGAACCTACCTGATCACAACTCGGTCCTCATGGAACCGAAGGTTAACGCTACCTAAAATCGATGAATGACAAAGCCATATTCATCCATATATGTTGTGTATTACTAACCTAAACATGCAGGTTTAATCGGAGGAGTAGCAACCACATTCTAGCTGAGTCGGATTCATTACCACATGCGCATGCTCAAGCTACAAAGACATACTATAAGCATCAAGATTTAAGAATCAAGAAAGCTCAAGTACATGTTACAAAAGACTTCCGCAACTATGATTTTCAAGATCTTCCTTAAAAATATCAAGATTATCAAGGCAAAGACTGTCAAGGGAGATTGTTAACAAACTTTCAAGATGATACAAAGTATGAGCATATCAGTCAAGACACAAGATCGCATGGTGGCAAAGATCTTAAGGAGAAAGATTTAAAGATCTCGAAATCAAAGATAATGTCAAAAGACAATGACAAAGACTCAAGATCAAAGATCACACAGCATGAAGGAACAAGCCCATAACAAAGATAAAGACCAAGACTCAAGAGCTTAACGAAAACACAATCTTAATGACCTCACTTCGGGAGAAATTGTTATCCTCAAAATATTGAGTCAACAATGAAAGTAACATCATTCAACAAGTAAGCTTCTGTCTTTGTTAATAAACGTTATAATAGGCTAAGAACGGAATGGGATCGATCAATGTAATATAATATCGTATGATGTTCGGGCTTAAGCCCAAGAAACTCGAGACCGACTCATGTTCGTTTCTGGCGTGTAAGTCTAGGTATAAATAGCTTTTCCACACAAGGAGAATGGTTGGTTATCTCATTTGTTACACACACATACATTTGTGTAATCCAAACACTCCATTTCCTCTCTTATTTTCTTCATCTTCTTCCTTCTAATTTTTAAGGTCGATTTTGAAAAGGCCTTCGATTCGATTAGATGGGATTTTTTAGATGATGTTCTTAAAGAGTTCGGTTTCAGGTGTAATGAGCGTAACTGGATTATTGTGCCTAACTTCTTCTAAGGGTTCTATTCTTGTCAATGGATGTCTACGAATGAGTTCCAATTCTATAAAGGGTTGAAACAAGGCGATCCTTTATCCCCCTTCCTCTTTATCTGTGATGGAGGCCTTCATTTATCTTTTCAAAGGATCGTAACGCGGGGTGTTTAAAGGTTATTGTGTTTGATAATCTTTATGTCTTTCGGCATATGTTCTATGGGATGATGCTATTTTCTTAGGGAGTGGGTGATGGTATATCTCCACTTTGATTCCGTTTTTGAGAGAAAGCTTTTTTCATGCTTCGGGCCTTAAGATTAACTTGAACAAAAGTAAGATAATGGGGATTAATGTGGAAAGTGCTCAGGTCATCCAAGCGGCTGCAAAGTTAGGATGTCTCGTTCTTAAGTGTCCTTTCTACTATCTTGGGACTAGAGTGGGAGGTTCTATGACACGTGTTCAAGCATGGCAAGAGATAGTTGAAAAAGTGAAGTCTCGGCTTTCCAAATGGAAATCCAAAACTTTATCTATTGGTGGTCGGGTAAGTAGGAATTCTTAGAGCATCTTCAATGCATTGTTTTTTGAAAGTTTTTCACTATTTGTAAAAACTTTTCTAAAGACTTTTTGCATTGTACTAAAGACATGGTGAAAAGCTTTTTAATGAAAGACTTGGTAGATCACAAGTCTTTGAAACTTAGCATCTTCAGTGCATTGTTTTTGGAAAGCTTTTCACTATTTGCAAAAGCTTTTCTAAAGACTTTTTGCGTTGTACTAAAGACATGGTGAAAAGCTTTTTTAATGAAAGACTTGGTAGATCACAAGTCTTTGAGACTTAAAGCATCTCCAATGCACAAAACAACTAATAGCTTTTCTGACTCATAAGATGGGAAACGGGGAGTCCACCAAATTCTGGTTGGATCATTGGCATACTAGGGGCATTTTTAAAGACATTTTTCCCAGATTATACGCGCTTGACTCCTAAAGGATGTTTTTCCCCCCCCCCCCCCCCCCTTTATATATATATACCCCCCCCCCCCCCCCCCCCCCCCCCCCCCCCCCCCCCCCCTTTAATTTCACTTTTCCCTTTATGTTAGTTCCAAGATAGGCGACACGAGTTTGGTCCGCTCATTCCGTCGAATTCCTAGAGGGGGTATCGAGCAAAATCAATTCGACAGCTTGGTAGAATTGGTTCGTTCTGTCACTATCGTGCCTTCGGCTGAAGTGAATTGAATCTGGGAGTCACGGGTATATTTTCGGTGGCTCTGCCGAGACGTATCGATGAGATATGCCTTCCGAATATTGGAGAAGAAACTAGATGGGTAAAGTGTGTCCCGATAAAAATCAACGTTCTTGCCTGAAAAATCAAGACCGATGCTTTACCTACCCGGTTCAACATTTCTCGTAGAGGTATTGACATTCAGGATATGTCGTGTCCCATTTGTGATAATGCTATTGAATCGACGGACCATTTGTTCTTTAGGTGTGGATTGGTTCGGGACATTGCTAATAAGGTTTTGAGCTGGTGGAATTTGGATCACGTAAACTTGAACTCATATGCAGAATGGAAAGCTGGCTTGTTTCAATTCGTATGGATTCCAAACTCAAAAAGATGTTCGAAGGAGTTTGGTACTCCATTTGGTGGTACGTTTGGATCTATCGAAACAAGCTCCTATTTGACGAGAGAAAACCTTCGAAGTCGATGCTTATTGATAATGTCATTGCTAGTTCTTTTTATTGGTGTAAGTATAGATCTAAAGCCTCGTTCGGATGGAACGAATGGCTCAAAAACCCCTATATTATTGTTTTGTAATCTAGCTCCTTGCTAGTTTTTGTTTCTAATAAAATCGCCGTTCCAAAAAAAAAACTAATAGCTTTTCACTATTTTAAAAAGTCATTTGAAAGGGTTTTAAGCATTGCACTAAAAGCTTTTTGCAAAGTTTTTTAAAATGACTTGCCAAACTACAAATCATTCTTCAAAGTCTTTGTTATTAAGTGTAGTATACATTAAATGCCATAAATGCAAAAAGTCATTGAAGGTTTTTGCATTATGGTTGCTCTTAGAGCATCCACAATGCAAATAAGTCTTTATGATTTTTTGCATTTAATGCTTTTAATGCATAAGTAGTTAATGGCTAATAGCTTTTTGCAAAAGCTTTGTGTTGGCCAAATCATTTGTAAAAAGCTTTTGCAAAACCTCATGCTATAATGCAAAAAAGCTATTCCAAAAGCTTTATAAACTAACAAAAAGCTTTTTCATGTTTTATGCATTGTTAGATCAATGTTGAATCAAGTTATACTCCCCCACGTTTTTTGTCAAGTCATTGTTGCTTGTAAAGTTGGTCATTTTATATAATTTATGAGTTTTCAAATAAATTTGCAGATATTAGTGTAAATGTGTTATCTACAAATGATGTTTAATGAGTAGATTAGGGGTGTTTGGGTTAACACCCGCATTTTGGTAAATTAAGCTTTCGCGTGTTTATGATGTCAAATTTGCACATAAATATAAATTTATGTTGTATGATGTAAGTTTTATAAGTTTCGAAAATTATCGAGTCGTGTAAGTGTCATTTTAGAAAAATGTAGCAAATTACATTAGAAGGTACGACATGTACATCTACACGATGCATATAGGGGTGTCAGTAGGGTCGGGTTGACTCGACCCGAACCTGAACCCGAACCCGATAAGGCTTATCCAGTCAGGTTAAATCGGGTTAACAAATCTTGTAGGGTGGTTTTCACCCGAACCCGATAACCCAATATTGTTATCGGGTCGGGTTAGGGTTAAATTATTTTTCTTATCGGGTTATCGGGTCAACCCGATAGGACCCGAAAAATGCAATTATTTTTAAATAATATATCTTATAAGCCAAATTAACTTTCATGTATATGTCTCAGTCTTGTGCATGATACCTAGACATTTAAAATAGATACACAGTGGCAATTTGTTCGAAACAATAATGTTGTCTATCTACTGCATACATATAT
>BQNB010053572.1:0-39948 GCA_026074375.1 Tanacetum coccineum
TACGTCCTTCTTGAAGCAACAAAGCGTTAAAGCTAAAGAAATTCAAGAAAGATGCATTATTAAAGCTTTTCAAGATTATCAAATCAAGAAAGGTATGAGCATGTTGGTCCAGAAGTCACAAGTTCACGAGATGGCGAAATGAGATTATGCTTGGTTTATGGTTTCAAGAAGCTCAAAGATCACATTCATGTCAAGACAAAAGAACTAGCTCAAATCCAAAGTCAATGATCACTACATCAAATCACAAGTTAATGATTGAAGTTAAAGACTACGAGCTCAAGACCAAAGTGAAAGCATAGTATGCTAAGTTTAATTTTTTGTAAATTGGAGTGACCTTCCTTAGGGGGAGATTGTTAGAAATACGGAAAAGTATCGGTCACTTCCAATGTAAGTAGTCATAGCTCATAGTAATTAGTAATGTTATGTTAGTAAGCTAACCGGGCCAAAGATACATAGTAAGCCCATAACACAAGCCCATGGCCGGTTATGCTAGGCATATATAAACCCTCTCTACACATGAAGAGGGTGTTGGTTGTTTATTTGTCACATTTTCACTAAGCTAATATTATCATTTTTCTTTCTCTCTCTAAGTGTTCATCCAGCTATCTTTATCTCTCTAAAACTCTAAGTGAATCAATCCATACTTGTGTTAAGATATTCTACATTGTCCTCAAAGATTGTTGGATAAGCTTGAGGATGAATTTTTAAAACTATAACAAAATGATATGACAGTCCCGAAATGCATGTCAAAGTAAAGATTTACGAAATACGAGGTAGCTATCGAGGAAAGAAAGATTAAATGATATATATGGGGTTTAAGAGCCGGGATTAGGGGTCCAGTTCAACAAGCACCACCCTCAACCTTTCAAGAGGCTGTGGAACTTGCCATGATGGTTGAAAAGGAGAACAATCGCCAACTAGAAGAAGGATCCAACAACAAAAGAAAGAGAGAGAATCGTGATGACGACATGAAAAAGATCAAGATCAGTGGTAAGAAAACCGATAACGCAAGCGAGTATAAACCATGTATGATATGTAAAAAGACACACAGGGGGAAATGTTGGCATAAGGATTGTCGTAATTGTGGGAAACCAAGGCATGCAACAAAGGACTGTAAAGCTGACTAGGTTTGTTTTAGATGTAAGAAACCTAGACATAAAATTTTTGATTATCCCAAACGGAAAGCTCAAGAATCACAGGAGAAAACGGGATATAGTGGCAATCGAGTAAAGTATAAGGATACTCAACCACGGAATACAATGGGAAGAGTTTTTCAATTGACTGCTGAGAATGCTTGAGACACTCCGTAATAGAAGATAATAAGGAAGCATGTGATGCTTAGTAGTAGCTTTGAGATCTTTTATTAGTGATTATGAATTTTCGTATCTTTGAATTATTAAGTTTGATTGATTTTGATGAAACGTTCACTTTTATGTTGGTTACAAACATTATTGGTTATGTTTGAACTTTTTGTTGCAAATAAATCTTAAAATATTGAATGAATTTGGTGTGATGACGGTGGCAAGTTCTTCTTTAGGTTAAATTCCGAGGATGGAATTTTTTTAGGAGGGTGGAATTGTAATACCCGTCATTTTATTAGATGGAATTAGTGTTTTAGTTAAACTTTTGGACTATATATAAAGTTAGTAAATGAATATGGGTTGAGCTGGTGTTATAATAAAATCATTGAGGGGCAATTATGTTACTATATGTTTAGGAAAAATTAAAAGGGAGTGTGGTTTGAACTAGTCACTGGATATGGGTTACGTGACTTTAAGTTGGTTACGATATTCACGAGATTTTCTACTTCAGTCGCCTTATAAGTAGCATACAAAATAATAAACCCTAGAGGCAGAGGCGTACAAAATAATAAACCCTAGAGCAAGAGGCAGCACCCGGAAGATTAAGGGAAAGCTTGCAACTTCTAGTTCTCTGTTAACAACCAAGTAAGGTAATATTCTTCTTGCTTTTGATATGTATACATACAGTTAACATGGCATGTTATCGAGTAGCGATTGATCTATTTTTAATCCTTTAGACAAATTCGATTATGCTAATGTTACGTGTAGATGAGATTATGGGTTGTACGTTTGAGAATTGGCTTAACATGACAGTGATGGGTGGAATAATTTTTTTGGCTTAATTGATCATGCTATAGACTTTTCATGTAAATGTAGATATGACTAATACTATGCTTGACACTCATCTTCTAAATTCATGTATAAGTAAACATAAATCTGTTAATGGCGATGGACAGTACTGTCAAAAAGAGTGCTTGAGATTAGGTTGCATAGTAAGTTGTTTCTACTTATTTAAATTTATATAAAATCAGCTAGCTTGCTAGCTATTTAGTGTAAAACAAAAGAGCAAGTGAATTACATGTTTGACTAGATAAAACATTGGAATACTGATGTGTAAACAAATATAGAGATGTATACTTGTGGGGTGTTTTAGAATGTAAAAAAAGGAATGAACAACATGTTGTTTTAGTGTTATTTCTTTATTATTTGAGCTAATCATGTAACAATTAATATAGTTATATATAATTGTTTTCATATCTTGGCATGAGCTGTAATAAAGTAATTTAAGTTTCATAAATATTTGCAAAGGTGCTGATTCTACTAATGAGTTATGTGGATACGAGGGAAACTTGTGTAATTGAAACGTAGAACTCTACCTATGGTCAAGTAAAAAAAATTTGGACTTCTACAACTATAAACATTGAGAAAGCCTACTTCGAATTCAAAAGGGTTATCAAAATCGTTTAAGCAGTCATGAGAAGCTTCACAAATCAATTAGGAGTATTATATAATAGAAGAATATTGTATTAAACTTATGTGAAATCTCAGTAAGATTTTTTGTAATTGTAGGAAACCTTGGTTAATACAAGTAAACGTTCATTCCGAGCATTTTTCAGGTGAGTTTTCATGTGCTTTTAAATTGGGTGGCACTTTTTATTAAAAATATTTTATCATACAAACTTGTTTGATTGATCATTGTTTGCTACGTGTTCGATTGTTTGATATTATGTGAAAGTAGTGAAGATTGTTATATTTATATGTTGAGATATATAGATGTTGAATTGTGAATAGTGAATAGTAAATTGTGGACTATGAGATATGAATTGTTGGAACCATTGAACCGAACGGGTAAAAATATGAATTGTTGGAACCGTTGAACCGAACGGGTATAAATATGAATTGTTAGAACCGTTGAACCGAACGAGTAAAAATATGAATCGTTGAAACCGCTGAACCAAACAAGTATGTGTTAAATCGTTGGAATCGTTGAACCGAACGGAAGGGTAAATAGTTGATATATGTTGGATTGTGATATAAGCTAAATTGTTGGTTTATATATATTGTCGATAATTGAATCGAATAAGAATATGTGGTAATTGAATAGCACTTGTATGACATTGAACAAATTGCATGATTGTTTTACAAGTTCGTTATTATAACAAAAGTTTTTGATATTAAATAATTCGTTTCGTATGTGAAAACCATGAATTCTCACTAGGCCTTGGCTGACCCAAAACTCTTTTTAAAATTTTTGCAACCCAGATGAGCTGCTTTAGGGATCAAGAGATTATTCTGGCCTGACTAAGAGTAGATGCTTCCGCTGATATAAGGTAAATTAGTGAGATTAACGCTCCGAAAAAGGTGGGTTGTTACATATGTTCTTATCTCTAAGTGGCACATCTTCTCATTCATGAGAACATCATATGTACCGTTGATATTGACAAAGATCTCTTATCGGCTTGTGAAGCCTATATGCTATTTTGCATTACTTCCTCCACAACATTCAATCTCACTCACTTCATTATAAATCGTATTAATGATTTCAAGCATCGCCCTAATGGCATCTTGCCATACGGACTTTTACTCTCAAAATTTCTTGACAAACTAACTGAGTACTCCCTAAATGATCATAAATACATCTCTCACCCAACAAAAATGAATCCTCTATCCAAATTCTTAAATGAGGAATTTCAGGAAGATGTTCAATGTGCCTATCACAATCATCTTAAGCAAATTAGATGTTGAACATGAACTAAATGTAATACGATTACACGATTAGGACATCTTTGACTGTAGAATTGAACTAGATATTATTATGACATATTCTAGTACGTTTATGACTTCTCTTAACTATATCTTATGTCTCTTCTTACTAAATGTGTATTATATTAATTGCATGATGGAATTAGGCTAGATTATCCAGTTTATTTGGTACTTGACTAAATTAGTTGATTCTTCGGAAATAGGAGTTGTTGAAACACAACCCTCTTTAGCCTTCTCTTTTCTGCACAAAATAGAAAAATAGAGAATTCTAGGAAAATTTTGTAACCCCCAGAAAAAGGCCCCCAAATATATGGGGCGGCCCTTCAATATATCTGGGACCGCCCATTATATATGGGACCGCCGATAGCAGGGTCACGAAATTTTGCACCGTTCTCTCTTTTTATGTATCTTTGACCATCCCTACACTAAACCTTGCTAGACTTTCTCTGTTTAGCCAGACACTTATTGGAATCTCTATCTCCTAACACCATGCGTTTCTAAATCTTTCCTATATAAACTCATCATCCTCCTCATTCACATTCATCTCATCTTTCTCTATTCAACCTCTCTTCTCTTATCATGTCCTCTTCTCGCCCTTCTCAAAACTATGGAGAAAGAAACCAAATGTCTATAATAGACACTTGGGGACACAACACTCTTCTACCCTATTCTCCTCCTCTCTCACCCAACCCTTCGCCACCACATTCTCCTAACATTGCTAATCCTTCATCTCCAACCACTCAATCACAAAACTAAACTAGGGAGCAAATTGTGAATGAGCTAAATCAACTTCATCACCTATCCAAAATCATTGAAATCGAACTTCAACGTGTAGCAAATGCTTCTACACAAACTCCTCTGTCACACCTTCACCATCCACAACCATAATTCACCCTGCCACAAATGACCAAGTCACATTTCATTTTGGTTTTTTGTCATTTTTGCATGTACACCCAAACTCCCTTTCATAAGTTAAGAGATGACATCCATCGGCTTGAGTCCCTCCTCACTCAAGGTCATGCTCCACCCAACAATGCCTCACCAACCTCTCCTTTATCACCTCTACATTAATGACCACCCATCCTTTAGTTAAAGCATCTCCTAGACATCAAGAATCAACTAGTCTAGCTATAGTTTAGAATGTCTCTTTATGTTATGCCTCTATGCTTAACTCCTAGTCTTGTAATATTCATACTCTTGTAGTAGGGAAATATACTCTACTATGAATTTAATGGTCCTTTTATTTATATGGTGAGTTGTATGCATTGTTGTTTTAAGATTGGATACTTCTCTTTTCTTATGTAGACCGAGTTATATATATATATATATATATATATATATATATATATATATATATATATATATATATATTTGTCGTCATCTTGCCACTTGTTAAAAATGTTTATTGCACTTGTATTTCTAACTTGGTTTTGTAGCAAAATCCGATAAGCTCGATCCCTTGGTGCCCCAAACGAGGGGGAGTATACATCAAGGGGGAGTCTTGGCATTGTTGTTTTCTTTCTTCTCTAATCGACGATCAACTTTTTTGGATTCGACAAAAAGGGAGAAAATGGATTAAAACTCATTAATAACTTGCAAAATTTTATTTTTATTTTAAATAAGTTTATATTTTTTCATCATCAAAAAGGGGGAGATTGTTAATACAAATAATGCCTAAAAACGTTATTTATATTTTTCGACTCCTCTAAGTTTTGAAGATGACAAAATGTAAAAACATTTACGATAAAAATAAAACGTTTACGTGTTATTAATTGTAAATTTCCATTTCGACGTAAATCACTTAAGGTATGAATAAACAAATCATTAAACATGATTAGTGATCAAGAAAATATTTTTTCTTAACCATTATATTTATACAAAAGTATTTTTACAAAAATAAAAATATATACAAAATATTTTTAGTATAAAAGAAATGTTTTATTTAATTATAAAAATTCAAATCTGGTTTCCCCCCAAAATGGAAGCTTCTACAGCAAATTTAACCTTCCCCACTAAAAGACAAAAAAGGGACGGGCCCCTGATAGGTAGGACGGCCCCCAGATATATCTGGGACCGTCTGGACCGCCCTCAGAAGACGTTGGATTCTGCAAGCTATAAATACAGCACTATTCCCTGCAGATTTTCATACCTCTTAGCACGAATTTTTTTGATAACTTTCTCTCTCTAAATCCTTCTTTCTTTAAATCTCTTGATCACTAACATAGTTTAATCTTGTTTCAAGTGATCCAATCTCGTCTTCTACCTTCCTCCTTCCTCTATCAAGTGCAAGAGAAGAACACTCGTATTCGCCAAGAAACGAAGTGTTATAAATTAGTGATTTCTCCTCTCTTCTTCTAAGATCCAAACCTCTATTTCATTGATCTTGTGTTGTTGTGTAAAATCAGATAGTGTGTAAATTCGATAGCGTAGATCTTGTGTTGGTTAGTATTTTAGTCCTTAAAATACATTGGTGAAGTGGTAGATTGGTTCTAGCTAATATTAGGACTCGACATTTAGCTTAGTGTCGGAAAAGAACATAAGCGATGTGTAAACGGTTTTCTTTGCCGAAAGGGAGCTTGTTGACATAGTGAAATCTCGAGTAGGATACTCGAGGAGTGGAGTAGGGTGAAGAGGAGCTTCGTAGCCGAACCACTATAAATCTTTGTGTCTTGGTTTGATCGTTCTATCCTTTACTCTATTTATATTGTTTATGTTTCTCATTTATTGTTAAAATTGTGATTGTGATTAGTTAGACATATTCTTGGTTCAAATTGTTGATTGATTGAACATATACTCGAATCTAACAATTTTAGAAGCAAAATTTTAAAACGCCAATTAACCGGTAAACTATTCAACCCCCTTATAGTTTCCATAATAACTTCGTCAAATTGATTAACATGACTTCTCATTTTATTAAAACTATCTTTTACCAAGCTGATTGGAGGAAGTTCACGAGGAATTTCCTTTAGAACTGGTTCTGGTTGAACCGGTGGTTTTTCAGACACGAGTTTTGAAATTGGTAACCGAAATGCCTGTTCTACGGATAATTGTTTTTGAGGCACAAAATGTGAAACAAAATTCTCTGATAGTTTATTCAATGCAGCATAATCAATAGGCATAATATTAATCTTTTCATCTTTTGCAATTGGATCATTTTGTTTTGCTTGCATCTTTAACCTACTTTCTTTAGCCAATTATAATGTTTCCTCAGTATCATTTACAAACAGAGCATTATGCGGCTTAACAATTGTATGACCACAATATAAAGCAGTTACTTTTCTTTGTGCTTGAGACAGATACAAAGGGTTTTGATAACCAAGAGCTATTGTATGCCTTTCATCGTAAAAAACTTTAGGTTTTGTCAACATATGCATTGTTTATGTTGATTGACCTATTTTGTAAACTACGTTGTCTAAAGCTTTCTTTTTCTTTTCTAAATCAATGAACTCTTCGAGATATTTATCTTCTTTTGCTTTAGATTCCATTTTCAAAACATCAATCGTTGTTGACAAAGTCTTATGACTTTCAACTGTTGCATTAAGTTGTAGTTTTAATGAGTGAATTTGATTTTCAAAATCAGCAACCTTTGCATTTTAGTCACCAATTACCTTTCGCAATTGACCATTAATATACTTTTCTCTATCATTTAAATCAACTTTCGGTCTTTCTTCAAAAAGTTTGATTTGTTCTTTGTATCTTTCAAGCTCAGCTGTCAATGACTCATGTATTATTTTATTCTCCTTATCTATCTCTTTACATTGAGTGACTTGATTACACATCTCTTCAATTACAGACATTATCATTGTATCTTGTTGTGCAGGAGAAGGAGTATCTTGAATAACTGAATTTTTAGTTTCTCTCAAATATTGCTCATAAGAAATCATATTACTATCACTTGTTATGTCAATATCAGAACCATTAATAAAAGTTGGTTGTTCATAATACGACATCTCTTGCACACTTTGATGAATCATATTAATAAAATGCATCAAGGTCATCAGTTTAAAAAGCTATTGGAGTGGGAATTTCCTGAGATGCTTGGCTTGTGATAATTGTGTCCCCATTATCTGCTAAGAATGGCATTTGTTCTTCATCTAATACAGCCCCTGATTCTAAAGCTTTAGCAAGCATCGCCTTCTCTTTAAACCATGTTGAATTCCTAGGCCTTTTCGGTTTGGTACACTGTCTTGCCATGTGGCCTTCCTCTTGACAGTTGTAGCAATGAATAACCTTTGCCTGACCTACTGTATTAGTTCCCCCATTTCTGGTAACCCTTGTGCCTGTAGCATTACTCCTAAAACCATTGCCTGCATACCCTTGAGTTTGTCTCCCCTGAACTGTCTGTACTGTAACTCTTCCATCTTAGATAGTTGCATGATTCCTAGGGTTAGACGAGGTTTTAAGTTGGTTGTTGGTTGGTGGATATTGAGAAGTAAATGATGTGCTGATGAAAGCCATTGCCTTATTGAGACTATCTATTGGATCATTAGAAGGAAGAAATGGAGGGACAGCAAGCCCTGAATCCAGTTGTGGAAATGATGCTTGTGGTGATTGATGAATGGCAGGTGCTTGGTATGATTTGTGAGGAACCACAGATTAATGATTTGCAACTGATGCCTGGTAAGTGTGTTATTGAACCAATGAAAATCATGTAGCTGTTGTGGTGTAAGAGATAAGTAGAATTGCTGAGCAATTAGTGATAGCTGTTGATTACGAGGAGTCGGATTGGTGTAAGATAGAGTCTGATTGATGTACGATAGAGAAGAGTTGTATGTGTTAGCCACCAATGCGAGAGGATTCGGAAATCGTTCCTTCATCTGACGCACTTCATTTGCATAGGCTTCATGTTGCCTCAAGTAAGCGTACAAGTGGTCAAAATCGGTGTTATGCAAATCCTTGGCTAACTTCACATCCGTAACAAACTTGCTCCATTCAGGCTGAAGATGATTGATAAACATTGTATTAACTTGAATCTGTTTCATTGTCATGCCAATAATGTGCATGTGATTTATCAGCTGTGCAAACCTCATGTAACACAAGCGAATTGTCTCTCCATGCATTGAGGTAAATGTATCAAACTCATCATATAACTTTGACTCTCTTTTCTGCAATGAGATTTCTAAACCTTGAATGAGTAATTTGACTCTATCCCAAATGTCTTTTGCCTCAGTATGATGATTCACCAAATTATAGATGTCTTGTGGTAAGCCTTGTAGAACAGTGTTTGTTGCTTTTATGTCACAAGCTTCACGAATCTTTTCTACATATGTGAGCTCATTCTATCTTCAATCTCTGACGGTTGCAGGTGTAGTTTTAGTTTCGGGTTCAGTAACTGTGCCATATTTGAACGGACCCTTGAGAACGAAGTCAACTAGTATCTTACTGTGTTCCTTCCCTTTGATGTAGAGTAGCATTCGACTTTCCCATGAACTATACCGAGTCTTATCCAGCATAGGGGACGATTGTCAGTCCTTGCGACAATCACATTTTCTACCAAAGTCAACATCTTGAAATGATTGTTGTGTAAGATGAAATGTTTGCAGCGTAACACAATATCTAGTTACGCTGTAACCATAAAGATCTACATATATAGAATGAAGATCACAAATTTATGGAAATTATTTAACGGTTACGGCGTAACACTTTTTCTGGATACGCCGTAACCAATCAGAAGTCAAAATTTCATTTACTACATGTGTACTAAAGGGTTTACGGTGTAACCAAAAACTGGTTACGATGTAACCAATTGGTTACGGCGTAACCAAAAATTGGTTACGCCATAAAGTCCATTTTTGCCTATATTTTGGAATGTCGACATCAGTAAGGTTACGGTGTAACCCACAAATTAGTTACACCGTAACACATTCGGAAGCCTATAAATAGGGGCTGAATTCAGCCTTAAGGAATCATTCCTTTCCTTAACCCTATGATCAATTAATTCTTTCGTACTTAATGCTAGATCCCCCCCCCACCCCCCCCCCCCCCCCCCCCCCCCCCCCCCCCCCAACACACATTCAATTTTCTATAATACTTTGTTATTGGATAGAAACATCATCTTGCCCCCACACACAAAAAAAAGTCAAGAAGAATGCAATGAGAAGGCATGAAGTTGTCGAATGACAAGCATTCCAGACTATTTCTCATAGGTTCCCAGTAAAGTATCTATTGCTGTTGTAGACTAGCCTTGACATTTCAGGACAATCTGGTTTACGTGCCGTAGAACCTATGTGAAAGGTTCTAGCATTGGGGTTCAAGAGAAGAAGGCTAAGTTGTTTAATGAATGGAAAAGGTTTACTTCTATTGAAGGAGAATCTATTGAATCATACTATCATCATTTCTCGAAGCTAATGAATGACTTCTCCAGAAACAAACATTTTCCAAAAAAGATAGCCAGCAATCTCAAGTTCCTAAACAATCTACAACCTGAATGGCAACGATCTGTCAGTATTGTTCATCAAACAAAAGATCTGCATGAAATTGACTACATCCAGTTGTATAATTTCTTGAAATTCAATCAAGTAGAGGTGGATGCAATCAGAGTAGAGATACTTGCAAGAACACACGATCCGTTAGCACTAATGGCACATTCTTATAATCCTTATAACAATTCAGTGTTTCACCTAGATCAACCATATCCACTTACCTACATGCAACAACCACAACCCAATAACAACTACATCCCACAACCTTCATTCAACATGAACTACATGCCATAACAATGCTATCTCGAAGACATTTTAGATCCACCACTACAATGATCATGAACTTGTTATAATGGCTAAGGCATTCAAACTAAACTATTCTACACCAACCAACAACAACCAAAGAACTTCATCTAACTCTTGCAACAGGCAGATTGCATAGCCGCGTATGAATATGGGTTAAGATAGAAAGATACTGATGGTTGGAGGTAATGGTGGGAATCAGTTTAGACATTTTACTGGGCAGAATGCAGGAAATCAGATTGGATACAATGCAGGGCAGATTGCAGGGAATTAGAATGGGTATATATTGCAGCTACAGAATGTGGGAATCAGGCTTTGGACAGGAAGATGCAGTTCAAATCTTAGGTATTTTTGAATATTCGGATATCAAAATGGGTTTATTGTTGTTCCAGGGATTGCTAATCCGAATGTGAATGAGAATGGAAATGTTGTAGCAGCACGGGCTGAGGGTAATGGTAATGGGAATAATGTTTTTTTTAATTCCGGGGGGGTGGGGGGGGGGGGGGGGGGGGGGGGGACAAGGTGTTACAATTGCAAAGGATTAGGTCATCTTGCTAGGAACTACACAGTTAGACTAAGGAGAAAGGATGCTGCTTATCTTCAGACTCAATTGATGATTGCTCAGGGATCTAATTCTGAGCTAAAGAATTTAATCTTATGGCTGCTGCAAGGAATATTGATGAGATTGAGGAAGTCAATGCAAATTGCATCTTGATGGAAAATTTGCAGTAAGCATCGACATTGGGTACTCAGACTAACACAGCTCCCATCTATGCTTCAGACGGAATAGCTGAGGTACACCATAATAAAAGTTGTTATGATAATGATATATTCAATATGTTTACTCAAGAAAAGCAGTATACTGAGCTACTCGAGCCCATTACTGAGCCACATACAGTTCAACAAAATAACATTAATGTTATCTCTGTGGAATCCATTATGGAACTTAATGGAGGAACAGTAGAACAACATCCTGCAACTGTTGAGGAAACACATGCTTATTTTGAATCATTATATAATAATTTGGTCACTGAAGTTAAGAAAGTCAACACGGTCAATCGCAAAATGAAGTCGATTTGACCTTGAGCTTGCTTAGATTTAAGAGTTCAAGGAAAAAAGTTTTTGAAATCATTATAACGCAAAATTTGATGAGAACTTGAAAACAGTTACCAGTATGAATGTTTCTGTTTATAAAAAACAATGTCTTACTAAAATGATAAATGCTCTTCACTTAAGTTCTTCAAAAGAAAAATCAACCGTTTCTCTTCTTTAAGAAAAAAAGAAAAAGTTGAAAAGTGATTTCAAAACACGCGAATACGAGCTTTTTTATAAACAAATTCGATATGAGAAAAATATAGAGGAATTAGATAACATTTTGGTTAAAACGGGTCAACCGATTTAAACGATGCATATGCTTTCATCGAAGCAAAACTTGTTTTACCACACTGAACAAAAAATAGATTTGGGTTATCAAAATCCTTTTTATCTCAAGCAAGCTCAACAGAAACAACAGAGTTTGTATAATGGCAGAGTATTATTAGAACGAATTGATCCTATGTTGTGTATGTATTTCTAGGATAAGCTTTTGCAACTTGCTTTAGAGTGCCCGTCTTCAAAGATGAAACAACTTAACAAAGAAATAAAACAGGCAAATTATGCAAAAATTAATAAACTTTATGAGGTTTTTGTTTCTCAAAAGGCCAAGTCATGTGAAGAGGTGTATTTTTCAAATACTTCCAAAATGGCTAGTGTTTCAAACATAATTTCTGAACCATTTTCTATACCTGATGATGAATCTTCGGATGATACTCTAAGTGTTGCCTAAAATTTTTTAAATGAGTAAAAGTTACCTTTGTGGACCCTTTAAAAGTGTTATTAAACATAGAATGAATTGCAAACATAACATAATTGGTCATCTCAGGTTTCATGAATTTCACAAGATTATTAAGGATGAAATTGCTCCTATTGTTAACCAAGTTGACGCTAGAGTTCAAAATTTCAAAAATCATTTTGTGAAAGAGGCAGCCAAATTTGTTCAAGACTTCAAATCTCTTGCAAGGCTGATGAATCTCATGATAAGATCTCAATTTTAGAAAAAGAAATCGAGCGTCTCTGGAGAGTAGTTGTTAGTCAAGATATTATGTCTATTGTGCAACGTCCTACGATTATTGAAACATCCAATCTCCAAACTGAGCTTGAACGTACAAAAGAAAAGTTTGAAAATTGTATCATTAAAAAGGAAACTAAAAATGCTAAACATCGGAATGATTGGTACAAAAAATGTGAAGAATGTAAATATGACAAAATTTTGTACGATAAAGCTTATAATAACATGCATCATCAAATCGAACGGTTGCAACCACAGTTAGGAGATATCAAGGGTAAGAGTATGGATACTCAATGTGCATCCGATACCCTTGATCCTTCGTCTCAGAAACTAGAAGATGAGAACATGTCCTTAGAGTTTCAAGTTTTGAATTTTGCAAAAAATGTACACCTTAAGACCACTTACAAGAACCTTTTTGACTTTATCAAGGTGACACGGGCTCAAACCAAAATCATAACTGACTCTTTGCAAGATAAATTAAATGATACGATTTATGAAAATGCTAAGTTAAGAGCTTAGTTATTCGATGGTTTCTAAACAAAGGACACACAAAGAAAGAGTGGCGTATACTAAGTTTGCAATTAATCAATCTTGGGGAACCGTGCTTTGCAACATTCTTTAGAACCATTCAGTTGTTAGACAACCAGAATAATGCATTTCAATCTGACCGACCAAAATTCTCAAAAACTCGAGTTCCTCCCAAGGTTGTTGAGTCGAATGATTTGTCAAACCCAGTCACTTCAAACACGGCACCTACCACCAAAGACACCACTAATATCCCAAATAACAATATCATCACCATTCCTTATAATTAAATCACCATTCTAAAACCAATAACAACTTACTACCATATTACTAATTCTACCATCAACATTATACACAACATCATATACACAATTATTAATCACCAATATATTCAATTAACAAAATTATAATTATAAAACTTACCCAAATATCCCCATACTTAAAAACAAACAACTCATCAATACACCCATACCCCCAATTACTACACCTTATAAACCCTCCAAACACCATCATATTATTTCTTCACCAATCACCACAATAACCCCCATTATACTCAATCTTACCCAAAAACAAACAACAAAAAATAACTATTCCTCCAATAATTTCTCTACAACCCAACACAAACCAACACTTTATCCTACACACTATAAAAAACAAAAAAAATTCACCATCACCTATATAATCACAATCTATCCTAATACATACCTTCAATTTCATACACAATATCCCCAAACCACCCTAAATAATACACCAACTAACACCCCACATCTCATCCCTAAACCCATAACATAAATAACAATATAAATATCAAAAACAACACAACCAACATTACCCAACACATAAAACAACTTACATAAATTAACCACAAACAAATATATCAATAACAAAATACCCACCAAACAACATCATCCTCAACACCAAACAATCAACTACTGCACACTCACTTTTTCCATTCACCTAACTTATCAAACCATTTAAACTTATAAATTAAAAAACAAATATCCACCCTCAACCAAATAACCAATTACACCTAAACAATACTAATCTACCCATACATACTATAAACCTTAAAATACATCATCCCCCAACTTACCCCAACATCCCCCATACCATCCCAAAATCCACAAAACATATACATTCACCCCCCACAAACATACCATACACAAAACAATATAAAAACTAAATCAACTGTGTGAGTTCATCGACAACTCACACTGCTTGACTGATGTTCAAGTCACGAAGTAGATAGCAAGAATTAAAGATGTATGCAAGAAACTCTTCCTTCATCCATAGTAGATATCCCATAACACGATCAAACCTCACTCACACGTCTTGTCGCGAAGACACGCATCATATACACAATATACCTCAATACAATTTCACCAACAATTTGCCACCAAAATCCCCCAACCTATGATCTCCCACCTACATTATACCAACTTACCTACCCCAACAAACCCCCCCCACTCTAACCACCCCTTAATAATCTACCACCATCAAATACCCCCCCTACCCAAAAACACTTCACCAACCACCCCTCCAACCCCATAATATCCCCAACAACCTTCAATCACATTCCATAAACTCCCTATCACCAAACCTCCACACTTTCATCCCCCAAATATCCTCACCACCAATCAATCTCCTCTAACTTTCAACCCAACCCACCCATAAACCACACACCATCCAACCACCATACCACATTACTAACACAACCACTATTTAGAAACTGTGATGAGATCCTACCTGATATAGTAACACTACTCACTCTCTAAGAACGCCTACTTAAGATGTACACCCCATTGCCTACATATCACAATAGACACATACAAAAGATTATCTTAAGACATGATCACTTCATAGATCCTGAGATCTACCTGTGCGCTAATCTCATCTCTCTCTCCTATACTCACCACCATTAGAGAATGTCTGTATAGACTCATCCCAAAGAAATGTGTGTGTACAAATATACATCTAATCTCCCAAGATCACTGTAGATCATTGGCAATACCAGTCGAGTGAATAGTCCAAACCCACAATATATATATTTCTTGTGTTATCTAGTCGTGTGTGTGTGCTCACCAGCAGTCTCTAGATGTATGCAACCGCACAATCCGACCAGCACACACACACCACACTCAATAAAAAACAACAAACCTCAACAACAAATACCTATTACTTTAAACCCCCCAATCCTCACATCCCCTCCTCTAAAAATCAACCAATCAAACACACCATCAATCATCTTCCAGCATGTTCACTCCACACCCCACCAATGTTGCTCTACCAATGCTTTGCGTTCTCGACCATAAGTCACCCCACACAGAGAATCCACCGTTCCTGCTTCCTGTCGCATTGACAGACTCGAAGCACTGAAAGCTGTCCTCCTCCTACAACACAACCCCCCACCCCAACACCCAAAACAAAGTTCAAACATCCGACAATCTCCATAAGCCTCCATGTCACTCACTTTGTATCAACCCTCATAACTCCAGACTGCATAGCAAGAGACAAGACACATGTGATATAGACACCCCCACACCAAAACAAAAAAATACAAACACCAACATTCCTCCTACTACACTAGTACGATTGTGACTATCTATTTGTGTAATATCATCACACCTGACAACTCACCTAACCAACTTCCCTACACACCATAATCTATCTGAGATAACACAAGAATATAGGCCCAGAAAGTCAAATCTCAAACAGTAGTGTGATAGTAAACGTGTCGAACCAGTCTAACGCAACGAAGATACCACCCCTCAAAAACCCTATCCCCCCCCATTGTAGAGCCCTCAACAGTTACGAGCTCATAACTCATGTTACAAACTCTAAGATAGGGTCAACTACGTGTGAAAACCTACTCTTCTACCTACTGCACGCCATCATTCTACTCACACACCATCCTATCGTAAGTGCAACTCCTGTCATCTACAACACATATACATAGACAGGCAGATCCTACACTATCGCCAACCCATTGACTGCCTCGATAGTAAGAGATACCTTGTGTACTGATCACAACTCATATGAGACTATCAGTACACGCTACAAGACAACACCAAACCTTACACTACGCTACCTCTGACTTGATAACTACAAGATACTCACACTACCATCCTAGACCATGTCACGAACCGCTACCCTTGAGTGTCTACCACGTGTGCACGCCAATTCCTCCGTCACACACCCATCAGTATTTGTCTATGTTTCTATCAAAATTGAAGTGTGTGAACTCATATAGGAGATAGTGAGTGTAACAATATCAGAGAAGTGTCGAGATAGTGTGAACTCTGAGTGTAAATAAAGACATCACACAGAGACCTATACGCATAGACCCCAACCTCATATACTCAAAGAGATACCAATCACTATCACCACGCTCGTGTGCAAGACGAGTGATATGCATAAGACCTGCGTCTAGAGTGCTCTCTCTTGTCTGATACTTGTCGTCCCCTACACATGACTCTCCCCCCATATGCAGTCCCCAACCTCTCCCATGTCCGCACCACTCACTCCTGACCCCCATCCGCAGAATCTACCCCGGTTAACCCTAGACACACATATAGTATCACGTGTGTATACAGTCACCTCCGTTGTCCGACACTACTGATTTAAGTTGCTATAACCAACTCTACCCCATGCTGTCTCCACTGCTATAGATTCTCTCAACCTAGTCCACAGATACACATCATGGTGTCGATCAGAGTATATGTACACTAGAGAGAGATAGTAGTGATAACATGTGCGTCCACGTTTCTCAAGTATCCCTATTGCTCCATGAAACTATAAGTGCCAGGTGTAGACACGAACTATAAATACTGAGTATCATCATAATCTATGTGCTCCTCATCCTACCACCACTCCACTACACAAGTAGTGATAATCCTACACTAGACTATCACATTCACGCCATCATATCTCACTGATTCCAAATAGATAAGAATATGCTCTATCAGCTCACAATCCATCACCCTCCCCAAAATACTACTCACTTAAAGACTTACAGTCTCCCAAGAGTCTCCACAACAAAATGTCATTCCATTGCTCAGTGTAGACACTCTATAGAGTAGTTGTAGTCTGACGGAATGACAATCCTCCTACCTCACCTCTGTAGCTCAAAGACTGTATCCTAGATGTGACAATAATACCCATACCAGTGGAACACTGCACAACCAGTCTTAGCTAAGTGAGTAATCATCACCCACTCCGCCACTCCCAGCAGACTCTAGTCAATAGACCCAACTCTCCACTGCTCTATCACCTAACCAACATCATACACTCCCATTACATCAGATACCATAATATATTATACTACTCTCTCTCAACATAGAAGATCCAGTATACCATAATGTGAGAGTCAATGTGAGTCTCTAACAATAAACACCACAGTCAAACCAACTAATGAAATATCCACTAAGATCTGCAGAGTAATCTCATCTGTCCCTATGCACACACATAGTATCAAGTGAGTCCTTTAACATCTGCAACTGAACCTGAAACCTGTCACGTACTGACCTATAAATGATGTCGTGCCGTACTCTCCTTGTTCTTATGTCTCCGAAAATATAGTAAGTCCATTGTAGTGATCAGTTAGTAGTAACGTCTCCTGTTCTTTACTCTTAACCTTCTTAAGTCTGAAGTGCCACATCTTCTCCTAAGATAAGCTTAGACTTATAGATGACTCTGCTCCCCATATAGCTCTCAACGCACTAGTAGATATACAGTCTAACTCCAATTGATGTCCACTCACACAATAAAAGAATACTCACTAAGACACGCAATCGCATATCATTATATCTCTAACATGTGTAGTCACCCCTACGTTATATAGTTGAGTCTACATCTCAACAACCTCCGTAAACACTTCTGATCATTTCCTCACTAACCACCACCTACCTCAATAATGTACTACGTTACTATGCTCTAAAGATACTATGCTTCTCCTAAAGATCGAGGATACATTCCGTCAATCCTATTAATGAGAAATTGACTCATGCATCAGGAGAAGAGAGTGTGTGTGTTGTAGACACGTCATAACGCACCCTAAAACAAACCCATGAGTATGTATATATGATCAGTCGTGTGTACTAATATCTACAATGCACCCCATGTATAATCACATGTAAGTTCTAGAATTGAACCTTATATTATCAGATAAACCCCAGATTACAAGTACAAGTGTGCATACTGTCAAGATGTGCAATGACAAGAGTTATATCATCATCTATATCCTACTCTCTACAACTAGGCACACCACAGAATATAGATGTATGAAACATCAATATATAAAACCCAATCAACCCACCGAATAAATAATTCAACCAACAACAAAAACAATCACTAAAAAAACCAACCCATCTAACATCAATACAAATCTCAACCCTCAAACACTCCCCAAAACAACAACCTCTCCCAAATCACCAAAAACAACCCATTCCAACCTTAACCACCCACAACTCAAACAAACACAATCATCAATCCTACTCAGTGCTGAGTTGCATGCCCATAGAACGTATACTAAACTCTACAAACCATCCCTCTGATCCAGTCAAACAATCAACACACAGACCCTACCCTCATCTCCATATTCATGTTCCATCAACAGTCAGATCATGTGATGTGTGTGTGTGAATAAGATCAATACTCCGTGTACTTAGTAACTAACCCCCCATACCTTATCTATTTGTCTCACTAGAGAGTAATATAGATATAGAGAAATATAGAGATATCATATATAATAGTATATATTATTAGATATTCGATAGATACTATACCAATTCAGATCTCATCTCCCTCCTCAATACCTCTCCCGCCTATCTAACTAACTAAGTGTACCTGCAGATCATTAATAATCTGCACACTGTACCCCCAATGAAGCCTCTAATAGACAGAACGATGTGGTGCAAGCAACCTACACCCTATTGAGACTACCATCGTCCTGACCAGACCGATATCCATCTCTATTCTTATTCCCCTCCTGAATCGTGTGTTGTGTTCCACCCTGCTCCCCAGACACGCTATCACTATAGTGTTGCAGTAAGTTGACACACACATACGTGACACTACACTACTACTATAGACCTAAGTGGACTAGAAAAGTGAGTAGTCCTATCGAACTCCGTAACCAGATCTCACATAAATGGATGAGACTGTGTGACGCGCTCTAATCTATCGAGTCAGAACCAATCATCTATTGACAGAATATTATCCATAGAGTCATACACCTACAGAAATGTGCCCCAAGTCGTGAACCCTCTACACTCTCTCTGACCCATAATGTGTGATCAAGACACGCTATCTAAGTACATCTCCCCAAACCACTTTAAGATACTGACCAGTCACTGATAGAATACAAGTCTCAAAATGTGCAAATACTCTTTCACTCATGGACAAACACCATACGAGTTCACATCCTCCTCCCTAACCGTAAGCTATGACTCTAAATAGTATCTACGAGATCACCATACGTGTATCACTCGACTCAACAACGCTCATGCCGAGATCGACCAGACAAGTATATGTAAGAATCAGAGAGTCTACTGTCACTTCTAGACATACCATCAACCAAGTGACTATGCACAGAAAGAGAGAGTGCTATATAACACCCATTCATCACAGATATAAATACTGGCTAGAAGTGTGGTGATACCAAGCAATACCAGTAGACATAGTTCTCTCCATGTGTGACCAGCATTGATGTCACATATCCCGAACAGTTGTGCCAAAATCGCTATAGTGACCCGAGATATCGCCCCATCCACTACTAAAACTGGTCCGCACTGCTCCGTGACCAACGCTATGATGAACGAGTCTGATCTCTATAATTTTAATGTGAGGACCAGTTCTCGCATGTACAGGTTTGTGTGCTGTATAGAGAGAACTCGCCCTGTGTCTTGCAGCCTCTTAGATTCACTGTCGTGTTTCTATAGTAGAGAGGAGAGTTTACGCAAGTATATGAAGCTGAGAGTCGCCCAGTAGCTCTGAGAGTGATCATTACTCTGTGTAGAAAGGGCTTGCTGGGTAGTATAGTATATTGGATATCTGAGGATGGGAAGTTGCTCGGCTCATACTCGTTAACGATCTGTGAGTATCTGCAAGTCTTTAGATATATGCTCTTTATGTTTAGGTTGTGTGCACGTGAGATATTGTGTTTGGGTGGACATTCTACGCGCTGTAGAAATAGAGATTGTTCAGAAGATCTGTCTGCCTGGTTCAGAGTTCTATGGTAGGCGAGGAAGTGCGTTCATTTGTCGTGAGAGTGAAGTGAGTAAGAGATATATTTAGGTGTTACACGTTGGCTGGATGATATGACATATCACAATCTATTGATTAATAAACACTTGTACAAATCGTAGATACATTAGAAATTTAACCCCTTCCTCTAAGTGCTTTACCATATGTGGCTAGAGAATAGTAGAGAGAGGTTTATCTGTGACGTTTGAACTTCTGAGTGTTTGAGTTGTGCGCTGAGAGCTAGATGCTAATGAGGCACTCGCTGGAGATAGTACGACCTGAATTTAATTCCATGCAGTGGATTTTGGCACTAAGGGCATTGGGTAAAATGGTTGAATTAAGAACTTCCATTGCCGGAAAAGAAAGCTTTATAAAATGTAAGCTTTTGAGAAGGTTTTTCATACCCCATCCTCGCTAGTTCTTCAAAGATAGTAGCAGTTGGCAAACAATCAGTACCACCTGCATCTTCTAAGTGAAGATCACTTCTAATGCTTGTCTCTGTGATGATCACCTTCTTCTTATCAACTAGGGCTTGTAACTGACGTTCACCATTAACCATTTTTGCCTTTGCTGTTGCCCAGAACTGTTCAATGCAAGATGTGTAGATAGTAGGATTGACAGTTAAAGCATAATGAATTTGGTTAGCATTCAGAAAATCAATAATTTCATGAAACCCATCACTTTTAGCAGGTTTTTCCAAGAATGCGACCATGTTGTGAGTGTCAGAAAAAGTTAGGGTTGACATTGTGTTGTGTTTTGATGATTAAAGATGAAATTGAGTTAGGGTTTACGGTTAGAGAGTGTTTGAATGATTGAAATCGAATAAAGAATCGAATGAAACCCTGAATCGAAGTATTTATAGAAACACCCTCAGCAACATTAACTTGAACTGGCAGCACTAAATTATGCCTAACAGTAGTAAGTAACCCGACAGCAGTAACTCAACAGCATCAACATAAGCTTAGCAGCATTAATGTATACCAGCAGTAGAAACTTTATGCTTAGCAGCATTAATGTATACCAGCAGTAGAAACTTTATGCTTAGCAGCATTAATGTATACCAGCAGTAGAAACTTTATGCTTAGCAGCATTAAGTTATATTACCAGTATTAACCTAAGGCTAACAGCATTAAGTTTGAGTTACCAGCATTAACTTCAATTTCATTCCAAAAAGGACTTCTATCATCAATTAGTTCTTCTCACAAGCTCTCTTTCTGTTTTTATGCTCACAATATCTCTCAATTCTTTTTGCTCACAAAATCACTCATTTCTGTTTTTATTCACACATCTCTCTTTCTGTTTTTCAACTCACAACATCTCTCTTTTCTTTTTGCTCACCAAATCTGACAATTTTGTACAAAGTTCCATCAATTCTAATAGTTTCATACTGTCCTCCCCACTTCTAAGTGTGTAACCTCTTGAGAGAGGTGGATCATTAGACTTTTTAAATGTAGTCTCAAACCTAGTTTGAGCATCTACACCCCCAATATGGTATCTTGGCACCTGGGACCACTACCTGAATCAGTTCCCTAAGGATTTGACTCATTAAGTGTTGCCATGGATTGGGTCCTATTGATGTTACCACTGTCTTGCTCTGCATCTAAGCTAGAAGCAGTAGTGGCAGCCCTTTCCATCCGGTCTTCCCTCTCCTTATAGACAGTCTCATATGCAACAAGGTTAATAGGTCCATTAGACTGAGATATCTCAGTGGTCCTTATGGCTTTCCTAGATTTGTGGATATTTTTAGGTGGATATGATGATGGAACAATGATTGGTTTCTTTATTGTAAAGTTAAGTAAATGTGGATGTGGGTTGGGGATCAGTGGGTTGTCCTGACCCTTCATCCATATCTACTTGATGTTTTAATCACTTTCATTCATTCTCAATTGACCTCCCCTCAAATAATGCTTCAAGGGTTAAGAATTTGCTCAGTAGTTGTAACTCTAATGATATCCTAGCAGTACTAACTTTGGCTCAACAGTACTAACTTTTGCCTGGCAGTACTAATTTTCTGCCTAGCAGTATTAACCTTACAACTACCAGTTTTAACTTCAAACCTCATCAATCATAACTCCAACTAATTTTAGCTTTAAAGATTAAGTAATCCAATGCTAGCAATCAAAAAGTTAAATCTACTAACATCAAATGCCTTTGTGAGTAAATCAGCAACATTGTGATCAATGTGAATCTTGATCACTTGAATTAATCTCTTCTCATATGAATCCCTGATGAAGTGATGTCTAATCTCAATGTGCTTAGTCTTTGAATGAAACACTGGATTCTTAACTATGCAGATTGTGCTTTCATTGTCAATGAAAATTTTGGTGTTCATAAAGTTGTATCTATAATCAAGCAATTGATTTTGGATCCATAACACTTGTCTACAACAATTAGCAGCAACAACATACTCTGCTTCAGTAGTAGAGTTGGCAACTATAGTCTGCTTTTTACATTGCCATGAAATCAATCTTCTTCTAAGAAATTAACAACCTCCTGTTGTGGATTTTCTGTCTAAGCTAGAACCAGCATAATCACTATTAGAAGAAGCCTCCAAGTCAAATGGTGAATCTCTAGGATACCAAAGGCCCAATTTAGGTTG
The DNA here is from genome assembly GCA_026074375.1 of Tanacetum coccineum. Taxonomy (NCBI): domain Eukaryota; kingdom Viridiplantae; phylum Streptophyta; class Magnoliopsida; order Asterales; family Asteraceae; genus Tanacetum; species Tanacetum coccineum. The sequence goes on from BQNB010053572.1 coordinate 23,263, forward strand.
ACCTTTCAACTATCTAAAGATCCTCTTCACAACATGAAGATGTGAGACTTTAGGAGTAACTTGGAACCTTGCACAAGCACAAACAGCAAACATTATATCAAGTCTAGAAGCTGTTAAGTACATCAATGATCTAATCATTGATCTGTATAAATGAACATCCACATCTGCAGCTTCTTCATCCTCAAGTAAAGCTTTGTTAGTCTCTATAGGAGTGCTTGCTGTTCTCACAGTGGCAAAATCTATAACAACCCGCAATTTTCATCAATGTAATTATCCATATATTAAATTAGATGCATTGTAATATCCATCTATTAAATTAGATGCACTTTTAAGTTCCCCTATAGAACTCATCTGGAATCTCTTGTGCATCAAACCTTCAAAATCATGCACATAGGGCCTTCTTAGTTTGACCTAAGATAAAATCATCAACATACAACCTAAACTACAAGATATCACTTGTCCTTCTTGTTGAACAAAGTCCTTATTCTATAGTGCCTCTTCTAATCCATTTTCAATTAAATAGGTAGACAAGGTCTCATACCAGGCTCTAGGAGCTTGATGTATACCATATAAAGCTTTTTCTACCTTATATACTTTGTCAGGAAACTGTGGATCTTTAAAACCAGGAGGCTAGAAACATATACCTCCTCATCAATAGTACCATATAAGAAGGCACTCTTTACATCCATCTGGTACACAATAAACCCCATAAATGATGTATAGGCCAAAAATAAATCATGATTGCTTAATATTCCTGACAACAGGAGCAGAAACCTCATCATAAACAATTCCTCTTCCTTGTGTATAACCTCGTGCAACAGTCTTGCCTTGTTATCTCACTACATTCCTCTCTATCTTTCTGTTTCTAAAGACCCATTTGTTCCAATGGCCTTCTTGCCATTAGGTAGAATTAAACCAGTGTCCCAAACCTTCTGAAGTTTTGAAATTGTAGAAGCTCCCTTGCAATTGCTTCTATCTAGCTTTGATCTTCCAAAGCTGAATCACTTTCTTGGTTCTCATTTGAGAGATAACAGCAAATAAGCAGTTATGATAATCTTTGTGATTTGTTCTCATCTGCTTATTAATGTAACATACCATAGCATGTTTATCAGAAATCTTGGTCATTCTCCTTGTTTGAATGGTTGAATTAAATTTTCCAATGATCTGGTCTTTAGGATGATCCTTGTCAATTCTGGTATTCATGGTGGTTTCCAAGTTGTTTAGATCAGCATCTGCCACCCTACTCTTCCATCATTCATAACATTAACCAAAATTCCAGTATCATCCCATTGGAGGTCACATTGAAACAGGTGGATAGTGTAAATGCATTTTTAAAGGAGAAAATCATTCAAATAGATGTTCCTCAAATCATTAGAAGCTTCCAGCAAAATTAACTGAGATGAGCAGATCACATCAGTACAAGAATGGTCAAGCAGTACTACCAGTGTACTACAATATAATACTATTGCGTACTGTTAGGGATTTTCATCTGCTTTTTCTTGTTAAGTAGCCTTTCAAACTTCACTTTCGTGTGTCTTGATCCATCTTCCCATGCTTATCTGAAGCTCCACTTTCATCATTTCAGTAGGCTTCTCTGTAGCATCTTCTTCACTGACCTTGGGAATCTTGAGAATTAATGGATCAGTTGTGCAGATAGTATTAGGAATGTATATCTTTGTTCAGTTCTGTTTTCCTCTCTCAGCTTTGACTGTAACAATGTTATCTCTAGTTCCTGCAATACCATTAGCTTGATTTCCTTCAACAACTAGCACATAGTTCATAGATATTGTCAAAGAATCAACATCAAAAAGCCAGTCTGGTCCATTTCCTATCACATTAGGTGTATTTTTAAGAAATCTAATGTTTAAGGTCCTATTCAACAATCCTGGTCCCTCGTGATAGATACTCTCTATGCCTTGCTAACTACAGAGTACCCAATAAAAAATCCCTCATCAGCTTGCCACAACTTGCCTAGAATAATCCCATGGTATTTAAGATGGTAACAAGGTACCCCAAATGTTTTCATGGAGGGTCCTAATCAATAGGGTATCTTCCACGATAAGTCATAAGGTTTCTTGGTATGAGGCTAATGACTAAGCCCATATTTATCACATACAAGCAGTACTAAAACTGCTTCAGCCTAAAAGGTGGTTGGAAACTTAAAATCAACTAACATAGTTCTTGCAGCCTCTATCAGTGTTCTATTCCTCCTCTCAGCAACACCATTCTGTTGAGGAGTCCTAGCAACACTGAATTCCCTCTTAATCCCCTTCATTTCACAGAACTGATTCATTACATTATTTTTTAACTCAGTTCCATTGTCACATCTGATAACTTTTACTTTATGGTCTAGTTTATTTTCTATTTCTGTTTTGAAAGTCTTTAATATTCCACTAGTCTCATCTTTAGTGGCCAAATAGAATACCCAAGAAAATCTTCTAAAGTCATTAGTAACAACTAGGTAATAAGACTTTTTCATTAAACTCTTAACATTTGTAGGACCAAATAGGTTACAATATGAAAGCAAAGTAAGGGTTGGCTGATTGAGTTCACAAGTATGCCTTACAGAGGCTTTGTGTTTCCTCCGTTGTGACAACAACACAAGAGATGTCCATTTCAAAAATCTTTGAAGGCAAACCTCTAACAAGGTTTCCCCTCACAAGTTTGTTCATGTTTTTAAAGTTTATGTGACCAAGCCTCCTATGCCATAAATTGGATTCATCAATTGTGGCCTTAGCAAAGAGGCAAGTTAAACCTTTAGTGGGAACAACACTCTTTAGGTCAACACTATAAATGTTATCCTTTCTTGGAACTCTCAGCAAAACCTGACTTTCATCAGCAAAACCTGACTTTCATCAAGTAGCTTAAAGTCAGAGAATAAGACAAGACATTCAGTGTCAGTAAAAAGAACATTATTCTTTTTGTCACATATTTGTGACACACTAAACAAGTTATACTTAAGTTCCTTACAAAAGTACACATTATCAAAATCCAATGTTCTTGTTTTGATTTTCAAAGGAAACAAGACCACCATCATAATCTTCATATTCAGTAAGATAGCATTTGTTTCTAGTCATGTGCCTTGAGAAACCACTGTCAATAACTCCTTTTTCCTTGTACTCCTTCTGTTGTGGGTTGCCCTGCACATAAAATAAGAGAATTAGACTCTTTTGGGGATCCAAGCCATTATAGACTTGGATCTTCCTCGTGCATCAATGTATGCATATTTCTTGAAAGTATTTGATGCATTATTGTTTTTGGCTTTCCAAACCTAGCATGCTGAGGCCTTAATAGCATTAAACCCATTTTTACTTACTACTGCTCTATCCCTAGCAGTAGTATCTTTTACTCTGACAGTATTAACCTTTTTAATGAAAATACTATTTTGGTTTGCTGAATACTTGTTAAATGGCCTTATGAATTGTGAATATCCCTTTTTATAAGCATTTGATATTGGTCTAGGATGACTCACAGTTGTTTTTGAGCCAGCAGTATTAACTAGTCTGACGCAGTATTAACATTTGCACCAGCAGTATTAATTTTGCCAGACCTGGTTAGTACTGCTTGTGGAACAAATCTTCTATTAGGGTGAGGGTGAGTTATTTTATTAGCAAAGTTCTTGTGATTCACCCTACTTGAGTTGTTTCCATAACTGGTCCCGTTAATAACCTTTTTAATCACACACAAAATAGAGATTCTCAAATTCTACCATACACAAAACAGGCTTATTAATCAATTTTAAAGTACTTTCTAGTCTTGGGACATAAGATTGTTCCAGTTTCTTTGGTTTCCCTCTACGATATCTATTTGTTTTGTTAGGTGTGTTCCCTACAGACTAGCAAATTTGTATCTTTATCATGCTAGGTCTAACAGATTTATTTCAACATAGGTATAAAATTCTACCTCACTAGCATCATCAGAATTTCCAATCCACAAAAATTGGAGTCTAAAGCTGTTCTTCTAACATCTAGATTCTACTAGCTATCACCATTACTTTTTAACACCAACAGACTACCTATTTTGACTCAACTGTCTTAACATTACTGGGTGTAACAATAGTTGTAACATCTATATTCTCACTTTTAACTATTTCATCTATAAATGTTAGATCAGGTTTGCGAGGTATGAAATTCCCTATAAAAGGTGGGGGAACTGCATGATATCCCTTATCAAATTTAGACTTATTATTCTCCTGATTTTCTAACATCTCATATGAATTCACAAAGCTTTCTACCGTAGGAGAAGCTACAGAAGCTGCATTATATCCGAGTCCAGTTTTAAACTTGTCAATGAATTGACTTTCCAGCAAATTATTCAAAGATTTAGATGAATTTTTAAACTTCTCTAATGTTAGTTTTAACTTATCTCTCTCTTTTTCTGTTTTTTCCAATTTCTTTTTGTTTTCAACTAAAGCAGTGTCTCTTAGTTTGACTACAAGTTTTAAAACATTAATGCTTTCTTCAAACACATCCTCATTTTTCTTATAGTGAGCTAGTCTAGCTTCTACTGGTTCTAAACCTGCTTTATAAGATACTAAATTTAATTGAGACCTTTTGTAATCTGAATACAAACTATCATATTGTTCTTTGAGAGTAGCATAAGCTTTTACACATGATTTAGAACAAGAATCTACCTCATAATCTAAACTGGAAGAACTTCCTGAAGATGTATGTGCCATTAAGGCAAAGTTTGTAGGATGCTCTCCTTACTTGGTACCAAGGCGTACCTCCTGTCCCTCTTGAGCAACCAAGGCATTTTCAGTGGGAGTTTCCACTGTCACAGTTCTTCTATTATTCTCTCTTCCTCTGTTTTCCTGATTTCTAGGAACTTTACATTCTCTTGCAAAGTGACCATATTTATGACAATTGTAGCACTCCACTTTAGTCCTGTCAAATCCGACTCTTTGACCATTTACATCCAACTTCCTGCCTGTCCTCTGGATGAATCTCCTAGCTCTAATTGTCAGCATGGTCATTTCCCATTGTAAATCCATTTCTTCTAAGTCATCAGGATCAATTTGTTCTAGATCATCTCTTGTAAGTTGAGGAGAGTTAGGCTGACTAGCTAGAAAAGCACATATCATAGCATCACTAAGGTTATCTCCAGATGTAGAATTACATTGAGTATGAGTAGCACTAACTCGTTGAGCAGTGTTATCTGCTTCATTTTTGTTGTTGCAGTTACTATAAGTGTTGCTGGAGGACACAAAAGCCACATTTTGTAGATTTTGGCTTGTAATTGATGATCCTACAAGTTCAGGTTTATATATCTTCAAGTTGTTGTACAAGTTTATTCTCTCTTCCTCTGTTTTCCTGATTTCTAGGAACTCTACATTCTCTTGCAAACTGATGGTCTATATCTCCTCTTTGTTCCTCCAGATCAAAGCATGAGTCTTCCATTCAGATGGAAGACTTCTCAACAGTTTTAAGTTCATGTCTTGTTGTGTAATAACTTCGCCTTAAATCTCCAACTGACTAATAAGTTTTTGCAACCTATCAAATGTTTGATCCATTGTCTCTAAACTTAATCCTGTAAAGTTCTCATATTGTTGATTGAGTAGAGTTCTCTAAACTTTCTTGGATTCCTTGTTTCCTCCATACCTCTTTTCAATGTCTTCCATGAGTAATTTTGCATCTTTATATGAATGGAACTTCAGTTGATCCTTATTTGGGAGTGCCATCAACAGAGTTCCTCTAGCTTTCATCTCATTCCTCCTATCTTGCTTTTCTTCTGCAATAGTAGGTTCATATTCCTGCTCAGTTTCTCTAACAATTCTCTTCAGCACTTTGTTACCATTTTTAATTACTTCCCAGAGGGAGTAAGCAGTCATGATAAAGTATTGTTCAATCCTCATTAACTAGAGATCATAATCCCCTGGGTTGAGGATAGGGAGTTTTGCAGTCATAGTTGTAGAAGTAGTTCCTACCTCTATGTTATCACTGAGAATTAGATCTTGTATGTGTTGTTGGTTTCTTCTTATTCAAAGCTTCACAACAAGCTCTGATACTATAACAACCCACAATTTTCATCAATGTAAATATCCATCTATTAAATTAAATGCACTGTAATATCCATCTATTAAATTAGATGCACTTTATATACCACCTTTTTACAAGGAAATTTTTGCTTTATTTCATTATGCAACGTAACTTGCATCTCTAAAGCAAACGAGCTCACGCAATCTACCAATGCCATCTATATCTAATGTTTACATCATTGGTAAACCCTCTTATATGTCAAGCTCTATGTTTCAAGAGCATTTTACTCAATACATTATTCAATTTTAACGACTTTTCAAAACGTTACTTCAAACAAGCATTAAACGTGCTAAAATTTATACAAAACCCTAATTATATGTAAGGTAATACATATAAAAAATGAATGTGCAGTATTTAAAGCATGTATTACAAGTGTAAATGCACAACATTGAAATATGATTTCCCTCTAAATCAATGTACAATCCCAAATACTCAATGTCACAATCACAATGCATGATTATCAAAATAAGCTTTAATTCCACCTTTTCATTTTTAATTCTTACACCACTGTTAACACAAGGTACAAGCACTTAATGCATGACTTTTAAACCCTAAACCTAACCCTAAATCCTTTCTAAACTCTAAAGAATCCTAAACCCTAACGACCCTAAAACCCTAATTTCACTTTAAACCTAAAACTAAACCCTAAACCTTAAAACTAAGCCCTAAACCTTAATCCTAAACCCTACACCTTAATCTTAACACTAATCCTAAACCCTAAACTATCCTTAGTCCTAAACCTAACATGAAATTCAACAAAAAACCTTAACCTGAAACCCTAAACCTACCCGATATCCGTTTTCTTTTATTTTGACCCATTTTTTAAACCAAGCTAGCACCCTAAATCCTCAAGCACCTCCATGACATCACCACTATGTCACCAAATAGCCTACCAAGCACCTCCATCACCACCTTGGCCACCAAGTCTTGCTTTGTCACCTCCTCGTCACCCATATCCATTCGCACCCTTATAACTCCCACACCTTGCATTCCTAGTTTCCTAGCCCACCTTACTCATCACTAGCCATCTCTTAGTCACTAATATACATCCCTTGGCCACCACACCAAGAAAACTTGGGCACCAAGGGTGTTTTGAACCCTATAAATAGCCAAAACATGCAAACCATTCAACCACACCTCAAAAACTCATCACCACTTAAATGGAGTCTTAAACCAGACCAAGAAGGATCAAGAGAAGTCACTAAGCTTAGAATAGAAGCCAAGAATTAAAGAAAACGAGCCCGTGAAGTCGTTACTAGGCGTACGAACCCGAAAACCCTATTTCGACCCATTTCTAGCTCAAGTAAGCTTAAATCGTGTTCAATAAACTCATATTATGCTTTATATTTTTCATAAGGTTAGTAAGATCATATGTAAACTCTTGTTTGAAGCTTTGAATCCTCAAACCCATGCGTTTTTGGTTAAAACCCTAAAAACGACCCGTTTTGATTTTCTAGCAAACGAATCATTTTTCTAAACTTTTGTTACGTTAGAACATCTTATTTTTGCTTATTCTAATAAGCTATAACCTGCAAATATCATTTGGAATCCTAAAATAAGCTTGCATGGCTTTTTGGACTTGTTTTGCAAATATATTCCATGCTAGGGGTATATATCGTAACTTTCTGAAATTTATAACTAGAGGGGCTGAAAATGTCATTTTCCTAAAGTTATAACTATAAGGACCTATCTTGCCAAGTTTCAAAGTTAAAGGTTTAAATTATATATACTTTATATATAAAGGACTAAACTTGTAAAAGTTTATAAACCAAGGGTATATATTGCCATTTTTGCAAACTTAAAAATATAAAATATAATATTTTTATATAAATATATATTAATATTATAAGACTCGATTTTATTAAAACCCGACACATTTATCGTTATTAATCATCGATCGACGCATTATAAAACAATTACGTTATATATTTAACGTAATTTATCATCGACTAACTTTTGAAGAAACTTAAAATCTTATCGTATCACGTTACTAGGGAGCTTCATGTGAGGAGTTTCATTTGGGTATACGTTTTGACGAGTTTGCTGGATTTACGATTTAAAGTGTCCTGGCTCCTCAAACGTTTACTACATGACCTCTGAATTATGATGGCCCGAACAGTGATACAATATTTCCATAAATTAATAAATCAAAGTAATACGTTAAACTTTATAAAGTTTTGAAACATAAACCATCACACTAAGACTTGACATATTACCCCAGGTTGCGTGACGAAGCCGTTACTTTCATTTCATATACTTTTGCCATCAATCAGATTTCCCTGTACTATTAAGGTGAGTTCATAGCCTCGCATTTTAAATCTTCTAATGTTTCATAAACCCGCGAGGGGGATACATGCTCGTAAATTAAACTCTCTTACATACTTGTTTACAAACTCTTTTACATACTCATTTATTTTATAACAATGTGATTACTTTTCAAAGACTTTGTAAGTTCATAGCCTCGCATTTTAAATCTTCTAATGTTTTCAGTGGATAGTCCTATTGATTGACGATCCTGTTTGATTACTAGATAGGTAACCAAACACTCTATATTTGAAACTCATATGTATATGTCAATTACCTACTCGGGGGCCATTATCATTTATATCATATCATTATTGATATATACACTATCAGTTTGAGTGCCAAGTCTAGACTTAATAATACTAGATTCATAATGAATTGGTACCTTTGCAATTATTTAACTTATGGGATACATAAACAACGAACCCACTAGTGAACTCGTATTCTAACTATTTATCATAAACCTTGATTTCACTCACCCTTTTTGGTGACATTTTTAGCATGTTTATCTCAGGAATTAAAGCAACTTATCCACGGAGTGGGCACGTAAAATAAAAAAAAAAAAAAAAAAAAAACCTTGAAGATGCTAAATGTTTTATCATTCAAACTTAATGTTTCTAGATGTTTTGGACCTCTCGTTTTAAAAACCTGATGAATAAATGAATGATAACTAAATTTCCAAAACGTCTCTTTTTATAGTCCGTTTTCTATGAATATGACTGTTTTGTACTATGAAATAATACCCCAGATTAAACTTCTGCTGCTAATAGGTCAAAAATGGAAGTGTTATAGATTGGTTTCAAGAGCCAAGGTATAGAGAACAAGGTTAAAACCTTAAGCTATAACGACAGTTCTCATCAAACCTCCGTGCCACTATATTTTCGGAATAGTATGTAAAGATACATAACTATTATACTATTATATAAATAACTTATGTTATTTACTACTGGGGAGTGATGTCTTCTCCCAACCACCCTGCTTCTGATATCGAGGATGCTTTTTCCTCTAACTTTCCAGACTATATCCTGGCTTCTCCGGACTATGTCCCAACTTCACCAGGAAAAACTTATTCTAGCTCTTTAAATAACTCATTTGGTTTAGTTCCAATAGCTTCACTAACTATTTCACTTTTTCATGATGACCCTTATATAAAGGTCATGCATGCATATTATGCTAAAGAATCACCTATTCCACCGCCAACTATTGTGCCTCCATCTTCAATGCTCTCTATAATGTTTAATCCTTAAGAATTCTTTCTTCCTGAGGAATTATTGTCACCTAAGAAACAAGGCCATAACCAATCATTATCCTCTACTTCTACCCTACCTCAAGTCAAGAATTTAAGATGGAGAATGCTCCGTTGACAAGTTTGGAACGTCACAAGGTGGAAATTGAGGATATTTGAATCACTGGATGAACACTCTCTCTCGACCCCTTTGAAACATAGAGGACAAAATAGAAGGTCTTGGAAATGTCGACGTGATCATTACAACAGTTTTCGACCAAATCTGGAAGTCTGAACTCCAAAGGCTCATGCTCAAATTACTAAACTTCAAAGGAAGCAATTGCGAAATAACAACAAGATTGCTTTGGCTCACTTCAGGATTACTAGTCTAGAATAAATCATCGAAGAAATCCAAGTTCGTCACCAAGCAGACAAGGAAAGTCTTCTGGATGCAATCTATGAACTCAAGAACAGCCAAAAAGGACCATCGAACTACTAGATTAGATACTAGTTATAGCTTTTGCTTAGAAACGAGCCACGGGTGTGTGGTAACTAAATAAAACAATCACTTGGTCAAATTTTGACTATGTACAGTACAAAGGCAAGTTGTTTATGATATAATACAATGGTAATCCCGTTATACCTTGTTGTTTCATAATACCGATATATCCATCCTAAAACAATTTCTCTTATATCATCATCTCTGTCTTCATCATTATGAATCATACCATGACTTCTAAATAAATCATAGATACTTATTTGATATGAATTATCTATGATTTCAATATCACTATTGTTAAAAATGCTTAAAGTTTAAAAATAAGCATTGGCATTTTAAGACTTGTGATATATTCTTACTTCCTGTTGTCTTATGTTGTAGAATGCCTCCAAAAGGGACGTCAAACATTCTGAGAGCACAGCCATTGGACTCAGGCTGCCATCAAGAAAATTAGTTGATTGTTAGTGTTTCCGCACTCTTGAAGCACAGCCGCTAAACATGGCAAATACTGACAATCCACCCGACTAAGAGAAGCTCAAGTTATCAAGACAGTGTAGCCTAAAGAGTATCATAAGGCGCAACCTATTAACTTTAAAGGTATGGAAGGCGCTATTGGTCTCATCTGCTGGTTTGAAAGAAGTGAATCAGTGTTTTCCCATAGCAACTGTACCGAAGACTACAAGGTGAAGTCTGCTACTGGTACCTTAATTGAAGAAGCTCTATCTTGGTGGAATTCTTTTGCCCAACCTATTAGGATAGAAGAAACTTACAAGATTACCTAGGTTGAATTCAAGAAGCTTTTAATAAAGAAGTAGTATCCCTGAATTGAGGTCTAGAAGATGGAAGATGAATTTTACCATCTGTCTATGAAGGGGAATGATCTCAAGACATATGTGAGAAGATTTTAGGAATCGGCAACCTTATGTCCCACTATGGTGCCAGATTCTGAGAAAATGATGGAAGTTTTCATCGAGGGATTGCCTCGAAGTATTGAAGGAAATGTTACCGCCTCTAAACCTCAAACTCTAGAGGAAGCCATTAAAATGCCCAAAGAGCCTGATAGATCATGTAAAAAGCATTAATCTAGTGCAAGTATCAAGTGATCACAAATTGAAAGTTTAAACGACAGAAGAGATTTTCAACAATTAACACAACTACCGTAACACCAACCCAACAACCGCTACAATAACACCAACCACAACAGGAACAGAAGACAGGAAACCTTCAGGGCTTATGTTGCCACTCCAGCTGAGAACAGTGGGTATTCTTGAAGCCTTCCTTTGTGTAAGAAATGCACTCTGCATCATACAGGACCTTGCACTGTTAAGTGTAATACTTGTAACAAGGTGGGCCCATTCTGACAAGAAATGCAGAACCAAAGGGCCAGCCACTGGAAAGTAATCTGTGTGCCAGTGACTTACTTGTCATCGCTGTAGAGAGAAAGGGCCATTATGCAAAATCTGTGCGAAGATAACCCACCAACAACAATGCCTAAGGGAATAAGCCTGCATGTTAGAGGGATCGGATGTTCTATCAAGACCCGGAATGTAGTCATACGGGTGTATGTTTCCTTCTTAAACTAACATCTAGCTAGAGTATTATTTGATTCTGGAGCTGATAAAAGCTTCGTATCCATATCTCTTTTCTCTATGCTAAATATCCCACCTATTACAATAGATACATTTTACGATATCAAAATGGCTGACAGAAACTTAGTAAGCACAAACACCGTTATTCAGGGTGCAATCCTGACTTTGTTAAACCAACCTTTTGAAATTGATCTTATGCGTTAAACTTGGTAGTTTCGACGTTGTCATTGGTATGGATTGGTTATCCAAGTATCAGCAAAATTCTCTGGTGAACGAGAAAAGTCGTTACACATTCCCATCGATGATGAAACTTTGATCATTCGAGTGTGACAAAAGTAAAACCGACTAAATCTCGTATCTGTATAAAATCAGAAGATATATATCCCAAGGTTGTCAAGTTTTCATAATCCAAGTAATGGAGAAGAATTCAGACGATAAATGACTCGAAGACATACCGGTAGTCAGAGAATTTCCAGAAGTTTTTCCTGAAGATCTACCTGGCATTCCTCCCGTTTGAAGGTAGGAATTCCAAAATTGATTTAATTCTAAGGAGCGGCACTATAGCCCAAGCACCATAGATTTAGCTCCTTCAAGAAATGCAAGAAATAATCATATTCAACTTCAAGAGTTTGCAGATCGATGTTTTATTGACAAGTACTTCACCTTAGGGGGCTCTTGTCTTATTTGTCAAAAGAAAGATGGATCTTTCGAAAATGTGTATCGTATTACGGGAGTTGAATAAACTTACTGTAAAGAATCGTTACCCATTACCCAGAATCGACGATTTATTCGACCAACTTCAAGATTCAAGTGTTTACTCAAAGATTGACTTGAGATCAGGTTATCATCAACTGAGAGTCAGGGATGAAGATATTCCCAAGACTGCTTTCAGGAACAGATTACGGACACTACGAATTTCAAGTGTTGTCATTTGGGTTTAACTACGCACTGAATGTATTCATGGATCTTATGAATAGTGTGTATAAACCATCTTGGAATACAATTTGTGATATCGGTTCATCGATGATATTCATATCTACTCTCAGAACAAAAGAAGAGCACGCAAATCATCTAAGAATAATCTTGTACATTACTCAAAAAGGAGAAATTATATGCCAAGTTCTCCAAATGTGATTTTTGGATCCATATCGTGCAATTTCTTAGACACTTAATTGATAGTCAAGGACTTCATGTTGACCCCGCCAAGATTGAAGCAATTAAGAATTAGGCTATCTCCAAGTACACCACAAAAAATATGTCAATTCTTAGGACTCGCCGGCTATTATCGAAGATTTATCAAGGATTTCTCGAAGATTGCAAAGTCTTTGACTGAATTAACCTAGAAAAACAAAAAGTATATTTTCGGCGAAGATCAAGAGTCTGCTTTCTAATGCCTAAAAATACAAGCTATGTTGCAGCTCTAATCTTAGCGTTACCAAAAGGAATGAACGATTTTTTGTTTACTGTTATGCCTCCCAGCAAGGTCTGGAGCGGTGGCTTAATGCAAAGAGAAGGTTTTATTGCATTGCATCTTAAAAACTTAAGCCTAAGGAGACAAAAACATATACACTATGATCTCAATTAGGAGCAGTTAGTATTCGCTCTTAAAAATTTAGAGACACTATCTGATTATGGCATCATAGTGTATATGTTCACTGATCATAACAAGTCTTCAAGCATATCCTTGATCAAAAAGAGTTGAAACATGAGACCAACGCCGTTGGTTAGATATTGCTTGCAGATTACGATTGTGAGATTCGTTATCACCCTGGAAAGGCAAATGTTGTAGCAGATGCCTTAAGCCGGAAGGAATAAATCAAACCACTCCGAGTTAGATCATTAGTTATGACCATTCATCCAAAATTAGCATCACAAATCCTCAAAGCCCAAACTGAAGCAATCAAGGAAGAAAACATCAAAGATGAGAACCTACGAGGAATAGACAACTCATTTGAAATACGTCCTGATGGAACTCGTTGTATTAAGAATCAAAGTTGGTTACCACTCTTTGGTAATCTGAGAGACTTGATTATGCATGAGTCCCATAAATCAAACTATTCCATTCACCCAGGTTCTAACAAAATGTATCAGGATCTAAAGAAACTCTATTGGTGGCCTAACATGAAGGCAATCATCGCTGAGTATGTTGGAAAATGTTTAACATGCTCTAGAGTTAAAGCAGAATGTCAGAAGTTGTAGGTTCAATGATCATTCATACAAACCTTAACAATGATGTGTAGAATCAAGATGCAGGAAAATAAAGACTTTATTGATGATTGAAAGAAACCTTTTGGTGGCTAGAAACTCTAACAATAATATTGACTAGCTATAATGTCTAACCTAATAATGATAAGAACAAAGTGTATTTATACACTAATGGGGTTTATCAAGAGAAATAGTACCCCCCGGCATGGAGGTGCCATATCTATCATCTCAGGATTGTGACAGTCATTCACATCAAAAAAAAAAATAGATGTCTGGAAATCCGATTGAAAAATTGCTTTTGGGAGTACTCAATTAGACATGAGTATAGAATATCATCCTGAAAACCGATAAGACAAAGGAAAAGGACCATTCAAACCTCAAGACAAGCTTCGACCTGTGTTTATAGAATTTGTGAAAAGGATGGGAAAGACACTACCGACCTAGGTAGAATTCTCATACAATAACAGTTACCATGCTAGTATCAAGGCAGCACCAATTGAGGCACTTTATGGTCGAAAGTGCAGATCACCTATTTGCTGGGCCGAAGTTAGAGATGTTTAACTTAGAGGACCAGAAATAATCCATGAAACCACTAAAAAGATAGTGCATATTTGACAATCCTTGCAAGCTGCAAGAGACCGGCAGAGAAGTTATGCCAATATAAGATAAAAGCCTTTAGAATTTCAAGTCGGAGATCGTGTTATGTTGAAAGTATCACCTCGTAAAGGTGTCATCTGATTCGGAAAACGAGGAAAGCTTAACCCCCGGTACATTGGACCATTCAAAATCCTTGAACGGATTGGCCCAGTGGCATACAAACTAGAGCTTCCTAAAGAGCTTAGTAATGTCCACAGTACTTTCCACGTTCCTGCTTTTCTTCTGCAGTAGTAGGTTCATATTCCTGCTCAGTTTCTCTAACAATTCTCTTCAGCACTTTGTTACCATTTTTAATTACTTCCCAGAGGGAGTAAGCAGTCATGAGAAAGTATTGTTCAATCCTCATTAACCAGAGATCATAATCCCCTGGGTTGAGGATAGGGAGTTTTGCAGTCATAGTTATAGAAGTAGTTCCTGCCTCCATGTTATCACTGAGAATTAGATCTTGTATGTGTTGTTGGTTTCTTCTTATTCAAAGCTTCACAACAAGCTCTGATACTATAACAACCCACAATTTTCATCAATGTAAATATCCATCTATTAAATTAAATGCACTGTAATATCCATCTATTAAATTAGATGCACTTTATATACCACCTTTTTACAAGGAAATTTTTGCTTTATTTCATTATGCAACGTAACTTGCATCTCTAAAGTAAACGAGCTCACGCAATCTACCAATGCCATCTATATCTATGTTTACATCATGTAAACCCTCTTATATGTCAAGTCTATGTTTCAAAGATCATTTTACCAAGTACATTATTCATTTAACGTACTTTTCAAAACGTTACTTCAAAACAAGCATTAAACGTTAAAATTTTATATCAAAACCCTAATTATATGTAAGGTATACATATAAAATGAATGTGCAGGTATTTAAAGCATGTATACAAGTGTACAATGCACAACATTTGAAATATATTTTCCCTCTAAATCAATGTACAAGTCCTAAATACTCAATGTACAAAATCAACAATGCATGATTTCAAATAAGCTTATTTTCCACCGTTTTCATTCTAATTTCTTACTACCACTTTAACACAAGGTACAAGCACTTAATGCATGACTTTTAAACCCTAAACCTAAACCCTAAATCCTTTCTAAACTCTAAAACCCTAAACCCTAAACGAAACCCTAAAACCCTAATTTCACTTTAAACCTAAAACTAAACCCTAAACCTTAAAACTAAGCCCTAAACCTTAATCCTAAACCCTACACCTTAATCTTAACACTAATCCTAAACCCTAAACATCTAAAACCGAAAACCCTAACTCAAATTCAAAACCCTAAATCCTGACCCGAAATAAAATGAACCTGACACCCCTTTTTATCCATTTTGACCCATTTTTTAAACCAAGCTAGCACCCTAACTCCTCAAGCACCTCCATGACATCACCACCATGTCACCAAGCAGCCTACCAAGCACCTCCATCACCACCTTGGCCACCAAGTCTTGCTTTGTCACCTCCTTGTCACCCATATCCATTCGCACCCTTATAACTCCCACACCTTGCATTCATAATTTCCTAGCCTACCTTACTCATTAATAGCCCTCCTTTAGTCACTAATCTACAGCCCTTGGCCACCACACCAAGAAAACTTGGGCACCAAGGGTGTTTTGAACCCTATAAATAGCCAAAACATGCAAACCATTCAAACACACCTCAAAAACTCATCACCACTTAAATGGAGTCTTAAACCAGACCAACAAGGATCAATAGAAGTCACTAAGCTCATAATAGAAGCCAAGAATCAAGAAACAGGAGCCCTTGAAGTCGTTACTAGGCGTACAACCCGAAAACCCCATTTCAACCCATTTCTAGCTCAAGTAAGCTTAAATCTTATTCAATAAACTCATATTCTGTTTTATATCTTTCATAAGGTTAGTAAGATCATATGTGTGAAGTCCTAAATAAACAGATCTTCTAGCTTGTTAAAGGTTAGTTAACCTGGATAAATCCAAACCAACTATAAGAAAAACTATGATTGTAAATACTACAAGTTATGCGGAATCTAAATTGTAATACTAAGAAGAACAATGAATACTAAACTTGAATAAATTGATTGTAAATATTCTGTCAAGGTTACAGAATAACTAACTATGAATTGATATGTGTTTTCTATGAAGATTAATATATCTAACTATGTCGTAGGGTTCCTTTTATA